>JASAMX010032363.1:0-11475 GCA_030248175.1 Microlaimidae sp. YZB2_3 | reverse complement strand
ATTCTAATTGAAAAAGTGGCGATTTCGCACTTGCCAAAGTTGTCAAAGATTGCTGGAGTATGATTTTTCAGTTGTCATTTCATCATACAAAAAAAATGCTACAGTGCTGTTTAATTAGTTCAACGAATAAACAAATCATTAGCATATGGTGAAAAGTTTTATTCAGTGGGCAGCTAGCCAAATCAAATGAAAATATGCTATGGTGCACATAATGTCCATTTCACATCTGTTCTGTGTAAACACACGCACGGGGAGTAAATCGCCTTTTTTCTTACTCTATTCTTAGAGCGTTTTTCTAGGCTAGTTTTAGACAAGCGAGATTTAAAAAACAATGAAAGTTTTCATTTTAACGATTTCTATTTCTTTCATTTCTTTCAGCTGGGGGTTCAGTTGTCACAGCTGCAATAATTTACCAAAGATAAGCTACAGTTAAGGCTGGTTTATACTTATGACAAAACGTCCTTTGGACAAAGTCCAAAGTCCTTTGGAATTCGTCTAAAGGACAAATACGGCGTGAAAACGTCCTTTGGACTCTGTCCAAAGGACAAAATCCAAAGGACAACGTGTTCATACTTTTTGTCCTTTGGACTTTTCCCTTTGGATTTTTGTCTGTCCAAAGGACAAATTCTAAGTAGCGTTTATAGTTCGTCCAAAGGAAAAAGTCCAAAGGACGTTTTGGCTTGTCCAAAAGACGTTTGGGCTTTTCTAAAATTGTCTTTTTGACTTTGTCCAAAGGACGCTTTGTCATAAAAAGAACCAGCCTTACAGTCTTTAGAAAAAAAATGAATACAAAAAAATTAAAGTAAGCATGTTTCGACCATGGTGTAGCTTAACTATACGGTGTTTATATCAGCGGATATTTACGATCGTGATCGTAGTCATTGATATACTTAGTTATAAATCGACCCATTCGTTAGTGAGATATACTCACTTCAACAAATTTTTTATAGTACGCAACATTTTTATACATACTATCACGTTAAATGTTTAAGGAAATGGCGGGTAGTATTCGTGAATTGCGACTATGTGTTTTGTTTTGTGGGAATCAAAGTGGGAGGGGCTAAAAATGGAGATCTTCACATTTACTGGAGCTCAGTTTTTTCCCAGGCGCTCATTCGCTTAAAGCCAATGAGCTTTCATCCAATGAGCAATTGTTTTGTGGGTATCAAAGTGGGAGGAGCTAAAAATGAGATCTTCACATTTATTGGAACTCAGTTTTTTTCCCAGACACTCATTGGCTGAAAGTCAATGAGCTTTCAGCCAATGAGCAATTGTTTTGTGGGAATCAAAGTGGGAGGGACTAAAAATGAGATCTTCACATTTATTGGAGCTCAGTTTTTTTCCCAGGCGCTCATTGGCTGAAAACCAATGAGCTTTCAGCCAATGAGCAATTGTTTTGTGGGAATCAAAGTGGGAGGGGCTAAAAATGGAGATCTTCACATTTATTGGAGCTCAGTTTTTTCCCAGGCGGTCATTGGCTGAAAGCCAATGAGCTTTCAGCCATTGAACAATTGTTTTGTGGGAATCAAAGTGGGAGGGGCTAAAAATGAAGATCTTGACATTTATTGGAGCTCAGTTTTTTTCCCAGGCGCTCATTGGCTGAAAGCCAATGAGCTTTCAGCCAATGAGCAATTGTTTTGTGGGAGTCAAAGTGGGAGGGGCTAAAAATGAAGATCTTCACATTTATTAAGTTGTTTTTCTCAATGCTTATTGTCAAAGTCAACCAGCTTTCAACCAGGAATCTGGTTCTGTAATCAAGTGGGAGGGGCTAAATGGAATCTTCATTTATTGGAGTCAAACTTTTCCCAGGCGCTCATTGGCTCCAAAAGTGCCCGTATAGCGTGACAACTCTGTAAAAATTTTTAATACTGAACATTAACATTTTCCGTTTCACTGGAAGTTTTTGTACGATTGTTTCAGTTGACAATTGAAAATAATAAATAATTTGAAAGGGTTTTGGCGTCTTTAAGTTTATGATCTTTTTTTATAATTACAGTAAATTGTAAATTTTAGGAGGATGACACCCAAGAGTGCATAGATCATGTAACCGAGTGTCCAGTTTTATCCACAAGCTGCTCTAGTGTCAGCTTTACCGATTTTCAGGGACGACTCCATCAAAGGTACATAGGAGTTTGAAAGGAATAAGTCAGACGTTTGACAGTCAGACGTTGAGTTAATATTTGATCGTGGGACCGTTTTACACCAGACATTCAACGTTGATATGCAAAACAAATCTTTTTCAACCATGCCAAATTTTAAAAATTAAATAACAAATTATTCTTTTGAGTCTTAAATAAAATAAAATAAACAAAATCCATTTATTACAGTACAAATAATGCATCAAATGCTCTGAACTGTGGAAAAAATTATATTATATTAGAGTTAAGGCTGGTTTATTTTTAAGACAAAACGTCCTTTGGGCAAAAACAGCGTTAAACGGTCCTTTGGACTTTGTCCTTTGGATTTTGTCTAAAGGACAACGTGTCCATGCTTTTTGTCCTTTGGATTTTTCCTTTAGATTTTGTCGTTTGAACTTTGTCCAAAAGACAAAAATTCAAATAGCATTCATACTTTGTCCAAGGGAAAAGTCCAAAGGACGTTTTGTCATAAGTATGAACCAGCCTTTATAAGTAAAAAAACCTTAAATATATAATATAATACAAATTTTTGTTTCAGAAAGTTCTGCACTTCACCAGGAGCACCAATTCATCTCTATTTGCAGTTCTTCCCTGGGAGTTCATTGTGTCAAAATATGCAGACGGTAAATATTGCTATTGGTTTGCAGTTGATAATTTTATCATTTAGCCAATATTACTGTGGACTTTGCTTCAAGACCCACTTTTACAATTAAATTAAAAAATTGGGGCATGGAGCTGGGTTTGAACCAGCGACCTTTCTCTCACTATAAAAACGTTCTGCCACTGAACTACCCAAACCGTGGTAAAATTTGGCTAAAATCATTTTTTGAAGCCCAAGTTAAACGGCGTCGCGCTGTTAGTAGAAAAAATGAAAACAGCTATACTGGAATATAATAATATACCGGAATATTTTGTTTAAACAAAAATAATAAAAATTTACTGATATATTTTGTTCAAAGAAAAGTAGACAAAACGACAAAGTTTTTTCATTTTAGATGCCTTACCGCGACCTGGCCGACCTGTGAATAATCAGTCTGATGCAGTGGAAATAAAAAAAATCATACTCACAGAAACCTTTATCAAGCACTAAATCGTCACTTTTTCGAAGATATAGTTTTTTTTATACATAAAATTATAACCTCCTAATAAAAAGGTGACGATTTCGAGCTTGTCAAAAATTGGTTTGAATATGATTTTTTTGATGTTCCATTGCATTAGATTAAAAGAAAACTACAACTTTGTTGTGTAATTAGTTCATTGTATAAGCAAATCATTATAATAATAGTTGTTTAATAATAATAATAATATTAATAATAATTAGTTTAGTCAGTGAACAACTGCACCAACCAAATGCTTAGTTTCTATAGTCCAAATATGTACAGTTTTGACTTATTAGTTTACATCTTTTCTGTCTGAACATATGTCAGGGAAGAAATCGCCTATTTTTCTTGCTTTATTTTTATTTTTAAGCATTTTTAAGGCATTTTTAAGGCTAGTTTTCATTTTAGACAGCCCCACCTGGACCCCCAGGACCGCGACCCGGTCGACCTGGGAGTAATTTGGAAATAATTGAAGCCCCAGCCCCACCGAATAACCACGTAAGTGTGTTTTTTTAGCTTAGAGTCATACACAAAGCTGCAGTTTCTTAAAGGCATCACTTTAGTTTTTTAAACCTATACCCAACTGTAAACTCTTTTTAAAATTCTTTCGTTTTTAATGTTTTACGGTTCATATACATTGATTTGAGAATCAACTCTTAAAGTACTTGCTTAAATGTTTTTTTTTTAAAACATTTCGGTAAAAGGGGTTAAATAAATTTGCAAGAGAGTACAGTTTTCTTCAAACTTCCTACATTTGTTTTTATTATAAGTTTGCCGTGTCATACTTATTTTTAAATGTCCTTTTACTTGCATCTTAAATAAAACTAAATAAATTTAGTAATTATCTTAAATAAATTTAGTATTTATAAATCTTAGATAAATTTAGCATTTATACGTACAGAACCAAGCTCTAAAAAGGTAAAACAATGGTAACTGTTTTATCGACATTTTCCCCGGGTTCGTTTGAAATTGATTTTTAGGTCTAGTAAACGTTTAAGTAACTGTTTTATGTTCAAAGATAAAATCCCTAACAATCTGAATTCTAATGTGGTATACAAATTTTCGTGTAGTGGCTGTAAATCCACTTACTGCGGGTGCACTACCCGCCACCTTGGCATTAGAATATCAGAACACTTAAGTATTTCATCTAAAACTAATAAACCTATTATACCTAAATTTTCAGCGGTTCGTGATGTTATACTAAGTTGTGATAAAATTCTTAATACCCTAAGTCTAAAAACTAAACCTTTACCTTGGCCAAAAGTAGGGAATTTGAATTCGAAAGTTTTAATTCGCTAAAACCTTAGCCGAAACATAATTTTGAACATACGCTCAAATTAATTTTGTTTTTGGAAACGAAGTTTTTAAAATTTTTCGACGTTTACAATTTTCATTGAAAACCACAAAGATCCCATACTTTTACCAAGTTTTACCTTTACGCAACCTGCTTATTAGAAAGTACATTTGTATAACTGCTAAAAATCAATGCAATTCTGCAAACAAAACTCTAATAATCCTTGAGCGATTGCGTTTTGAGCTGATACATAGATTAGACAAGGTATACGAACCACCTGCGAAACACTAACAAACAGCATTTAAAAAACGTTTCAGCTACTGGTGGCAGAAAAAAAACAACAAAGTTTGCTGCACTTGATTTCACTATCAGGGGCCTATTTCATTAAGACGTTTGTAAATTCAATTCAATATTTCATAAAGACAAATTTCGGCCTACTTTTTGTAAAATAGAAGATAGAGGATATAGGGGCGGGGGAAAATCAATAGCGAACTAACCAATCAGCTAAGAGCATTATTGCACAGTGAGCGGAAATACACTGTCTGGATTACCAAGTTAAAAAAAACTTTATTATGTATTTTACAAAAAGTAGGCGGAGAATTTGTCTTTATGAAATATTGAATTGAATTTACAAACGTCTTAATGAAAGAGGCCCTAAAAAGTGAGTTTAAGTGCAGCAAACTCTTGTTGTTTTTTTCTTGCCACCAGAAGCGAAACGTTTTTTAAATGCTGTTTGTTAGTGTTTCGCAGGTGGTTCGTATACCTTGTCAAACCCATGCATCAGCTTAAAACGCAATCGCTCAAGGATTATTAGAGTTTTGTTTCGATAATTGCATTGATTTTTAACAGTTATACAAATGTACTTTCTAATAAGCAGGTTGCGTAAAGGTAAAACTTGGTAAAAGTATGGGATCTTTGTGGTTTGCAATGAAAAAATCGCAAACGTGGAAAAACTTGAAATTCTTTGCTTCGAAAAGCAAAATTAATTTGAGCGTATGTTCAAAATTATGTTGCGGCTAAGGTTTTAGCGAATGAAAACTTTTGAATTCAGGTTCTATACTTTTTGCGAAGGTAAAGGTTTAGTTTTTAGACTGAGGCGTGCTAAGAATTTTATTAGAAATTACCGGAGCATTATGAACCGCTGAAAATTTAGGTATAATAGGTTTATTAGTTTTAGATGAAATACTTAGGCTTTGCGACATTGGACTGCCAAGGTGGCGGGTAATGTTGGGGTAAATAGTAAGTGGATTTACAGCCACTACACGAAAATTTGTATACCACATTAGAATTCAAGATTGTTAGGGATTTTATCTTTGAACATAAAACAGTTACTTTAACGTTTACTAGACCTGACAAAAATTAATTTCAAACTAACCCGGGGAAAATGTCGATAAAACAGTTACCATTGTTTTACCTTTTTAGAGCTTGGTTCTGTACGTATAAATGCTAAATTTATCTAAGATTTATAAATACTAAATTTATTTAAGATAATTACTAAATTTATTTAGTTTTATTTAAGATGCAAGTAAAAGGACATTTAAAAAGAAACACTGACACGGCAAACTTAAAATAAAAACAAATGTAGAAAGTTCAAAGAAAACTGTACTCTCTTGCAAATTTTATTTAACCCCTTTGACCTAAAATGTTTTTTAAAAAAAAACATTTAAACAAGGACTTTAAAAGAATGAATTTAAAATCAATGTATATGAACCCTAAAACATTAAAAACGAAAGAATTTTAAAAAGAGTTTACAGTTGGGGATAAGTTTAAAAAACTAAAGTGATGCCTTTAAGAAACTGCAGCTTTTTGTATGACTCTAAGCTAAAAAAACACACTTACGTGGTTATTATTTGTGGGGCTGGGGCTTCAATTATTTCCAAATTATTCCAAGGTTGATTGGTTGTGGTTGTGGGTTGAGGTGGGGCTGTTTAAAATGGAAAACTAGCCTTAAAAATGCCTTAAAAATGCTTAAAATAAAAATAAAGCAAGAAAAATAAATGCTCCCTCCCCTACATATGTTCAGACAGAAAAGATGTAAACTAATAAGTCAAAACTGTACATATTTGGACTATAGAAACTAAGCATTTCGGGTCGGGTGCAGTTGTTCACTGACTAAACTAATTATTATTAATATTATTATTATCATCAAAGATATGATTATTATAATGATTTGCTTATACAATGAACTAATTACACAAACAAAGTTGTAGTTTCTTTTAATCTTATGCAATGGAACATCAAAAAAATCTTATTGAAACCAATTTTTGACAAGCTCGAAATCGTCACCTTTTTATTAGGAGGTTATAATTTTATGTATAAAAAAAAGCTATATCTTCGAAAAGTGACGATTTAGTGCTTGATAAAGGTTTCTTGTGAATACTATTTTTTTATTTCGACTGCATCAGACTGATTATTCACAGGTCGGCCAGGTCGCGGTAATAATTTAAAATGAAAAAACTTTTGTCGTTTTGTCTACTTTTCTTTGAACAAAATATATCAGTAAATTTTTATTATTTTTGTTTAAACAAAATATTCCGGTATATTATTATATTCCAGTATAGCTGTTTTCATTTTTTCTACTAACAGCGCGACGCCGTTTAACTTGGGCTTTAAAAAATGATTTTAGCCAAATTTTACCACGGTTTGGGTAGTTCAGTGGCAGAACGTTCTTATAGTGAGAAAAAGGTCGCTGGTTCAAACCCAGCTCCATGCCCCAATTTTTTAATTTAATTGTAAAAGTGGGTCTTGAAGCAAAGTCCACAGTAATATTGGCTAAATAATAAAATTATCAACTGCAAACAAATAGCAATATTTACCGTCTGCATATTTTGACAATATGAACTCCCAGGAAGAACTGCAAATAGAGATGAATTGGTGCTCCTGGTGAAGTGCAGAACTTTCTGAAACAAAAATTTGTACTTATATTATATATTTAAGGTTTTTTCACGTATAAAGGCTGGTTCATACTTATAATAAAACGTCCTTTGGAGTTTTCCCTTGGACAAAGTATGAATGCTTATTTAACTTTTTGTCTTTTGGAAAATAAAACTTCAGAAACCAACAAAATCTTAAGGAAAAAATCCAAAGGACAAAAAGCATGGACACGTTGTCCTTTTAGACAAAATCCAAAGGACAAAGTCCAAAGGACCGTTTAACGCTGTTTTTGCCCAAATGACGTTTTGTCTTAAAAATAAACCAGCCTTAACTCTAATATAATATAATTTTTTCCACAGTTCAGAGCATTTGATGCATTATTTGTACTGTAACAAATGGATTTTGTTTATTTTATTTTATTTAAGACTCAAAAGAATAATTTGTTATTTAATTTTTAAAATTTGGCATGGTTGAAAAAGATTTGTTTTGCATATCAACGTTGAATGTCTGGTGTAAAACGGTCCCACGATCAAATATTAACTCAACGTCTGACTGTCAAACGTCTGACTTATTCCTTTCAAACTCCTATGTACCTTTGATGGAGTCGTCCCTGAAAATCGGTAAAGCTGACACTAGAGCAGCTTGTGGATAAAGCTGGACACTCGGTTACATGATCTATGCACTCTTGGGTGTCATCCTCCTAAAATTTACAATTTACTGTAATTATAAAAAAAGATCAAAAACTTAAAGACGCCAAAACCCTTTCAAATTATTTATTATTTCAATTGTCAACTGAAACGATCGTCAAAAAACTTCCAGTGAAACGGAAGCTGTTCATGTTCAGTATTAAAAATTTTTACAGAGTTGTTACGCTATACGAGCACTTTCAGCCAATGAGCGCCTGGGAAAAAACTGAGCTCCAATAAATGTGAAGAACTCCATTTTTAGCCCCTCCCACTTTGATTCCCACGAAACAATTGCTCATTGGCTGAAAGCTCATTGGCTTTCAACCAATAAGCGCCTGGGAATGTGGTTTTTTTTGCCCTCCCCTTTGCTCCCATTGCTTGCTGAACTTTTGGCTTTCCAATAGCGAAAGAAAAAACTGAGCTCCAATAAATATCAAGATCTCCATTTTTAGCCCCTCCCACTTTGATTCCCACAAAACAATTGTTCATTGGCTGAAAGCTCATTGGCTTTCAGCCAATGACCGCCTGGGAAAAAACTGAGCTCCAATAAATGTGAAGATCTCCATTTTTAGCTCTCCCACTTTGATTCCCACAAAACAATTGCTCATTGACTGAAAGCTCATTGGTTTTCAGCCAATGAGCGCCTAGGAAAAAAAACTGAGCTCCAATAAATGTGAAGATCTCATTTTTAGTCCCTCCCACTTTGATTCCCACAAAACAATTGCTCATTGGTTGAAAGCTCATTGACTTTCAGCCAATGAGTGCCTGGGAAAAAACTGAGTTCCAATAAATCTGAAGATATCATTTTTAGCCCCTCCCACTTTGATACCCACAAAACAATTGCTCATTGGCTGAAAGCTCATTGGCTTTAAGCCAATGAGCGCCTGGGAAAAAACTGAGCTCCAGTAAATGTGAAGATCTCCATTTTTAGCCCCTCCCACTTTGATTCCCACAAAACAAAACACATAGTCGCAATTCACAAATACTACCCGCCATTTCCTTAAACATCTAACGTGATAGTATGTATAAAAATGTTGCGTACTATAAAAAATTTGTTGAAGTGAGTATATCTCACTAGCGAATGGGTCGATTTATAACTAAGTATATCAGTGACTACAATCACGATCGTAAATATCCGCTGATATAAACACCGTATAGTTAAGCTATACCGTGGTCGAAACATGCTTACTTTAATTTTTTTGTATTCATTTTTTTTTTCTAAAGACTGTAAGGCTGGTTCTTTTTATGACAAAGCGTCCTTTGGACAAAGTCAAAAAGACAATTTTAGAAAAGCCCAAACTCTTTTGGACAAGCCAAAACGTCCTTTGGACTTTTTCCTTTGGACGAACTATAAACGCTACTTAGAATTTGTCCTTTGGACAAAGTCCAAAGGACAAAATCCAAAGGGAAAAGTCCAAAGGACAAAAAGTATGAACACGTTGTCCTTTGGATTTTGTCCTTTGGACAGAGTCCAAAGGACGTTTTTACGCTGTATTTGTCCTTTAGACAAATTCCAAAGGACTTTTGTCCTTTGGACTTTGTCCAAAGGACGTTTTGTCATAAGTATAAACCAGCCTTAACTGTAGCTTATCTTTGGTAAATTATTGCAGCTGTGACAACTGATCCCCCAGCTGAAAGAAATGAAAGAAATAGAAATCGTTAAAATGAAAACTTTCATTGTTTTTTAAATCTCGCTTGTCTAAAACTAGCCTAGAAAAACGCTCTAAGAATAGAGTAAGAAAAAAGGCGATTTACTCCCCGTGCGTGTGTTTACACAGAAAAGATGTGAAATGGACATTATGTGCACCATAGCATATTTTTATTTGATTTGGCTAGCTGCCCACTGAATAAAAATTTCTACCATATGATAATAATTTGTTTATACGTTAAACTAATTAAACAGCACTGTAGCATTTTTTTTGTATGATGAAATGACAACTGAAAAAATCATACTCCAGCAATCTTTGACAACTTTGGCAAGTGCGAAATCGCCATTTTTTCAATTAGAATGTTATATTTGTATGTGTGAGAAACAACTGTAAATTTGAAAAAGTGGCGATTTCGCGCTTGTCAAAGATTGCTGTGACTATGATTTTTTCAATTGTAATTTCATCAGACTAAAAAAAATGCAACAGTCCTGTGTATTAGTTCAACGTACAAACAAATTATTAACATATGGTAAAAACTTTTATTCATTGGGCAGCTGGCTAAATCAAATGCATTTCCTATGGTGCACATAATGTCCCTCTCAGACTAGTCCACATCTTTTCTGTCTAAACACACGCCTGGAGGGATATCGCCCATTTTTTCGGGCTCTATTCTTAGAGCATTTTTCAAAGCTAGTCTATCATTTTTTTACATAAAATCCAAATAGTGACCTACTGTATGTAATAAACTATAGTTTTAGCTGCTTAATGACAAATGTTTATAATCATTCCCTTGCTGAGATATAATGTTTTAACAGTCATTTTTAATTCTTTATTTATGGTTGATAAATTAAATTTTTAATTTAAATATAAAAAGTTAGAGTCTTTTTTTCAAAAGTCTATAGCTTACCTCTGGTAAATTATTGCAGCTGTAACAACTGAACCCCCAGCTGGAAGAAATGAGACAAATAGAAATGGTTAAAATGAAGATTTTCATTTTGTTTATCTCGCTTTCTAAAAATACATAAATAAAACTTCACACATACTAGCTTTTTAAAAACATAAATCTCACATGACAAAAATAAAGACGTTGGTGTGTTTTGATCTCAAGTGACGAAATCTTCCTGGGGCCTATTTCATAAAAATTGCTTGTAATTAATTTACAGCTGTAAATTAATAAACACATATTTTTCTTTTGTATTTTTAATTAAAAACTGTATTAATAAAATTGCGTTTAGAATTTAAAAAATTACATGTCTGTAAATTCCGTAAATTCCACAGTTACGTACGTATTTTTTAATTAATAAAATAAGAAGAAATTAATGCGTTTATTCATTTACAATTACAAAAATCTTTATGAAATAGGCCCCTGGACTACATCTTTGTTAACTAACAAAGTTTCAATGCACTACAGTCCATATTTCATTGTCAGCTAGCTATTTAAGAAAATAAAAATAAAAAGAATTCAAAAGCATAATTAAAAAGGCAAAAATATGTTTATATTTTTAGAAAAACTCTAAAAACCTTTTCAAATCGAGGCAATTGGAGTTTAGGTTTTTCGCTAAATTTGTTAGATTACATGAATCTGTTTTAGACAAAAGCGACAAAATCTAAAAACTTTTTTGATAAGCATTCAATTTTTATGTAACTGTTTAAATGAATAAAATCATGGAATGTTATAGATATTGGAGTGAAGATTTCATGTTTTCATGACCTGCAGTCGAATCCCACCTTTTT
>JASAMX010032362.1:0-21630 GCA_030248175.1 Microlaimidae sp. YZB2_3 | reverse complement strand
GCTCATGATGTATGTATATACTCGAGATAAATCGTTACATAATGTACAGGTATATATTGAGACAATAATTTAGCTTTGTTTAAATCGAGGCTTATGAAATATTGGGTAGATTGTAGATTCCAAACTGTACTTCCTAATTTTATCACCTACCGTGTATCTCATGAAAATAAAAAAAAAAATTCATCAAACCTAATTTTAAATTAAAACTAATCGTTACGGATTAATGACGTTAAAGGTTTATGTTTTATAGGAGACATTGGGCAGCCCTTTGTAACGAAAATCTGCAAGGGAAAGTTGTTACAGAAATGTTTTTCTACATTGTGTGGAAATACCCTCACATGCGACCCATTTGGCCGTGGGGAAGGTAAAGAGTTCTAAATTATATTATAACTAAAAACCATAGGTCACCGACCTTCGACGGCTCAGGGGGGGGGTCCACACCCCGGGGTGTGAAGGTTTTTGACCTCCAGGGGGGGGGGGGCACCACCCGGGGTGGTTTTTTTTGAAAAAAGCAGGGGGGGTGGTCACACCCCGGGGACCGTTGTTGTGACCAAAATTGACAATTTTGTGACAAAATTTGACCATTTTTTAAGCATTTTTTGGGATTGTCTAGTTAGGAGGGGTGGTAAAAAATGGGCCTTAGGGGGGGGGGGTCAGGGGTTCAAGGGGTCGATGGGGGGGGAGGGGTCAAAAATGGGCCTTAGGGGGGGGGGTAGGTCGTCAGAGGCCGTAGGGGGGGGTGACCCCCCCTAGACCCCCCCTTCGGTGACCTATGCTAAAAACAAAGGCAGGTAGCGTTCTGGACTTTTGAACGATCTATAGATAAAAAACTCCTCCATGAATAATGTTGTATTTTGGTTGAGGTATTAAAGTATAGGAGGAAAGGAATATCTCTTTTTTGATAAAAATACATGAATTTAACACGTTTATTTATTGTATATTGTGTGATATTCAGCAAGGCTAAAATGTTCCCGCATTACCTTTGATTATTAATAATTAAATTTGTAAATTTAAAAAAACAGAAGACACCAAAGCTTATCGGATGAAGATTTGGTGCGCAACCCGGATTTCCTTTATCACACCGCCAATGTTCTCACCGCTCTGGATGCCACTATAAAACACCTCCACAACACCAAATGGCTTCAGCACCTAATGGAGGAATTGGGAGCAAGGTAAAAAACGAAAATCAAATTAAAACTGAGAGAAAAGCTGGGCCGAAACGGGGGGGGGGTGAATCGTTGTCATAATTTGAATTTGTATTTAATGAAGTTTTCTAGTGTGGTTGTCTTACATTAACGGTGCAAAAACCTATTTCCAGGGTTCCCACCCGAACACAGTCGCTTTAAGAGGGACTCTGCCCCTTTACATTGACATTCTTATTTTAGTTTTTTTAAAATTTTACCTTAAGTTTTGCTAAAATTTGCAGCTTGGACATTCATTTTTTTCGAGAAAAATAATATAAGTGTTTTTTTCTCTATTTGTAAACATTTCAAATGTGTTTTACTTTACGTCTAATAGATTTTTTACCTTTTACGAAATGAAGTTTTATTGGTGCGTAAAAAATCAGAACTTAAAACTATTTCTGCTTACATAGTTTTAAAATCAGAAACACCTAAGTATCGCTAACGAATGTTTTTGAAGTGATAAAATATTATTTAAAAGTATATTGGATTTAATAATGATTTTTAAGTTAACCTTCCAATAATTAAAAGAATATTAAACGAAAGTTATATAAGTATTTTTAGGCATTTCTTCTACGACACTTACGAACCTCACTATGACATTATCCAGGAAGCATTAATTGAATCATTTCGAACATTTCGTAAGTAAATTTATATATATATATATATATAGGTGAGAAAGGGGGAGGCAGGGTGGGGTCCACCCCCCTAGCCTCGAAATTTTGAGAACCCCCCTAGACGAAAATCTAGGGGGCCCCACCTCCTCCCAAATTTTTTACCCCTGACCCCCATCTAGAATTTAAAATCTGACCCCCCCTCCCCCCCTCGGAAAAATTTTAGGTACTTTTTTATACTAAATTTTTTCCAAAAACGTAAATTTTTAACACATATTCATGTTTTTACCCCCCCCTTTTCCCATTCAATATCGTGTTATTTCATAAAATAGAAGAATTGTCTTTTAAAATTATAAATATTTAAATTTTTTTGGTTTTTAAATGTTTTATTTCTGATTTCCGTGCCTAAAAAGTTCACACCCCCGGCCCCGCCCCCCCCAAAAAAGCCGGGGGCCCCCCCCCCCCCCCGCACCCTTCCAAAAATTCAAATTACCCCGGGTAACCAACCACCCCTCTAGCTTCCCGGACCGTTTTCACCTATGTATATATATAAATATATATATATATATATATATATATATATATATATATAAAAAATATTCATTACATTATATTAATTATATATATATATATATATATATATATATATATATATATATATATATATATATCGAGGGCGCTATGCAAGAACCTGCTAAGTCCATTTTTTCCGAAATTGAGTTATGACTGTAGAACATCTTATATCTGTCTAAACTAGGACTTAGTTTTTGTTCCGGCTCTCAGAAACGATTTTTTACCTGATTTCCAGAGGTGTCGAAAAAACCTAAGTCCTAGTGTCATTTCCTGCTAAGTCCACAAACACTGCTAAGTCCAAGTAGGGACTTGCCACGTCCACTTTATGGACTTAGCATTAATGCTAAGTCCAAAAACAGGAAAAAAATGTAACATGTATGGACTTATCCTATTAACTAAATTATTTATTTTTTACTATTGCTAACTAATTAAAGTTATTTTTAGGTTATAAGAAGCTTGGATTCTTTTGACACTGTAGTGAACTGTTATGGCATTTCTTGTGCACCTTTGGCTTGATTTTTTAATACTCAATGATGGAATTTATTTTACTTTCTGTTTTTTTAATTTTTTTCTTGTTCACTAATTTTTGTGCAATTAATTGCTTATTTTTATTGCACAGGCCTACTCTATGTTAACGCTTGTATTATTGTTTGTTATTTCTGTTTAGTAGATTATTATTTTGGGGAGTTTAACTACTTTGGTGTGGTGGCGAGTTTTAACGTCTGCTTTAACGCAACACGTAGTACGGCGATCAAATCTCGGCAATCAAATGCTCGGCGATCAAGTGCGCAGCAATGAAATGCTGGCGATCAAGTGCGCGGCGATCAAATGCTGGCGGTCAAATGCTCGGCGATTTTTTATTTTTAAATTTTATTTTTATTTTAAATTTTTATTTTTTTGTGTGCTGCATAAACCCATAATATAAAAGTATAGGAACAAAAACAATATGCCACTAGACAGAAATGTTTTCAAGGGACATTCAAATGACCCAAAGTCATTTAAATATCTCAGTTTTCTGGGAAATATTTGCTGTGTAGTGCTGCTCAATTTTTTGTAGAATCACGGAAATGTTTAAAAAATTACTTAAAGCGTATTACAATTAAAAAACCACTGCATTTCAATGTAGTGATAATTAGATTTTAAACACGTAATATAGGCTGGACTACAATGAATTCTTTGACCTGAAATCCTTGTGCGAGGAATTAATTACCAATAGAAACAAGGATTCTGATGGAAAACGCTGTCAACTGACACAAAATCCACTGTTTCCAGGTTGAACAAGGTCTCCCAACAGTTTATGGCTAACATAAAACTAAAATAAAATAATTGCATTAAAAATTAACATCGTAAAAATATTTTTTTTTAAAATTTTTGAATTTATTTTTAATTTTTTTAATTTTAAGGTCTTTAAATCAAGTTCAAAGTGCAGAATTTAGTTTATAACTATGGCCTATTAAACGTTGTGAAACCTTTACAAGGAAACCTGAATGAAATGCATTGCAAGTACAATTTCGGTGATGAGTGGAGGTCCATTCCAGTTCGGACGGATAAAAAACTAAATTCTATACTTTGTACTTGATATACCTTAAAATAAAAAAAATTAAAAATAAATTAAAAAATTTAAAAAAAAAAATGTTTTTAAGATGTTATGGTTTAATGCAAATATTTTAGTTCTATGTTTTCCATAAACTTTTAAGAAACCTTGTTCAAACTGGAGACTGTTAATTTTGTGCCAGTTGACGGTGTTTCCATCAGAATCAGAATCTTGTTTCTATTGGTAATTAATTCTTCGCACAAAGACTTAAAGTTGAAGAAATTACTGTAGTCCAGCCTATATTACGTGTTTAAAATCTAATTATCACTACATTTAAACGCTGTGGTTTTTTTAATTGTGTAAGTACGCTTTAATTAATTTCTTAAACATTCCCCTGATTCTACAAAAAACTGAGCAGTACTACACAGCAGTGGCGTAGCCAGGGCTGGGGACTGGCTACGCCACTGCTATGTATTTAAAGCCATTTTAGACCTATTTTTACCTTATTTTCGCTTTTTTTTTTTGTCCCTTTCTTTCCTTTCCCTCTTTCCCTTTCTTTTTCTTTCTCTTTTAAAAAAAAAATTCTCTCTTCCCCCCTGCTTGCCCCCCCCGTTTTATTGCCCCCCCCCGTTTCAAAAAAAGGCCCCCCTTGCCCCCCGCTGCCCCCCCCCATTTTGGAATTGCCCCCCCCGTTTTACCCCAGGGGGCAGTGCACAGGTCTGCACATGAATACAAAAATAGTAATAAAATAAGAGCTAACGCGCCAAAAACGACAAACAGAAAGTATTAGGGGCTTCAGTTTAGGCATCAAAAATACTTGATAATTAGAAATAACAAGCAACTAATAAAAGCATGAACATAGAATAGGCCTGTGCAATAAAAAATAAGCAACCAGTTGCACAAAAATTAGTGAACGAGAAAAAAAAGCAGAAAGTAAAATAAATTTCAACATTAAGTATTACAAAACCAAGCCAAATGTGCACAAGAAATGCCATAAAAATACACTACAGTGTCCAAATAATCCAAGCTTCTTATAACCTAAAATATTCTAAACTTTGCAATATATATTTCCAAACTGACAATAAGGGTAGCTGACATTGATAAAATAAAGTAAAATTTACTGTAAATTTCGTTAACAATGCTTTTCTGGTGATAAAAGAAATAGTACAGTAAATATGCAGTAGAAATGGAAAAGCATTAGGTTACAGTGGGATAAGGCAAAAAAAGCTTTTCTAGTGATAAAAAAGATTAAAATTGATATAACATTGAGGTGACAGTTATTACATTACCAAAATTGATGTTTATGTGCCTTTTATAGAAAAATTGATATTGAAGATTACAGTGCTAAGTCCTAAATAAATGAATTTTGTTGAAGCTAAGTCTAGTTGTTTCTGCTAAGTCCATAGATATGGTGTGCCAAATTATGCTAAGTCCATTAGCGGCTTATATCTTATTAGCTAGTGTGATTACAGCTTAGAAATTTTGTGTACATAAAGTAATGCCAATGGGCAACAAATACTGTAAATATCAGTTTTCTAAATTAAGGATAAGATTTTTTTATTAATGGTTCAAACTTTAAATCGATTTTTCTAGAAACTACAAATTTGGACTTAGCAGGTTCTTGCATATATATATATATATATATATATATATATATATATATATATATATATATATATATATATATATATTACGGGTCTTAAATATAGCAGTTTAAATCATTAGTTAAAAACGACAATACTGGTGACAAATAAATTAGTTGCTTAATATGAAGCAAATCAATTGTGAAAATCGTTTTGTTTTTACTCTTTAAATTCTCAAAATGGCAAAGAGACAGGGGCATGGGTGAGCAGGGACATAGGTAGGCAGCCTCTCGGATTTGGAAGGAAGTCACTGCCGTATCCAGGATTTCATTTGAGGGGGACATACTCAAAGGCGTAGCCAGGGGGGTTATGGGGGTTGTAATCATAGGTGGGTATCCCGACCTATGGTTACAACCCAGACCGGTCTTCGTAAAAAGCTGTCCCAGTCCGTTTTGATCATCGTGCTATTCATCGCGAGTACACCGGTTTTTCTACTATGCACATATAATCGAATTTGCGTAAAACTATTAAACAACTGAATATTCCTTTTATTATTACAATTATACGTTAAAATTTGTTGCAAGAAATTGCAAGATTTATTAAGGTTTAATTGAAATAAATAATGTGAACAGTTTTCTTACAAACGAAACAGCTGATTTGGACATGTGCATTGCACTTGCAATAACGGAGTGGGACCATAGGTGGGCAGCCTCCCGGTTTTTTTTGGGGGGATATACCCGACCCCCGAAATTTGGGGGTGTCCCGAAAATTTTTTTGGGGCATACCTCAAATACCCCAATTTTAGCTTTTTAGAACTGGGATCCCCCAAATTTTTTTTTTTGGGGGGGGGGTTTCCGGGGTACCGCCAAATTTTTGGGGGTGGGAGGCTGTCGGCTATAATCGGGATTTGGCGGAGGGTTATAACGCCCCCTGCCCACCTATGACTGGGACCGCTTTTTATGCAGACCGGTCTGCGTAAGAAGTGGACCCAGTCCGCTTTTAACCGGGTTCAAATCCAAAAGTTTTATGAATAGCACGGATAGTCTTTCATAAAGGTAGGCTAGTCGGGGGGTTTGGGGGCGGCGGAGGCCCCCGAACTAAGGGGGTCTGGGGGCGTCAGCCCCCCAGGAAATTTTTTTAAAAGCATGTCAAAAAAACTATTGGAAACCTTTTAAAAAATTTTCAAATTCGCTAATTTAACATTCTTCATGAAGCAAGTAATATGTATTTGCAGTGTTGAGCGCTAGTACATACAAACTTACATGAAACTCATCGCTCAACAGTTAAAATTTTTGCACTTCATGCGAAGTCTTTATTAGTAAGGTAAATGCGAAAAATTTTTGTTTTAACAAAGTATAACATTAAAAATCATGCATCAGTGCGAAAAAAATTCTAAAAAAGTTTCTTTTATATTCATCAGAAACATTCTTTAAAATAATAAGAAAATCTTATAGAACCAAAAAAGAAGAAAATAGAATTTAATGAAGAACTCGAAAAACAATGGAACCTTGCATTTAAAGTATTGAAAAATGGGTTAAAAGCTGGTATCAAGGTAATGTGTTTGTTAACTGTTACATCACAAAATCAGCATTTCATTTTTGTTGTTGTTAAGTTAAAGAAGTCTATAAAATATGTCGAAAGATGTGCAACTCTTATGTAAAAATAAATTTAGTAAGAGTAGGCCATTATAATGAGCCTCCCCATTTTGATAGCACTCTTCATAATAATGGTATAGTAGCCATTTTAATTCGTGTGAATTAAAATGGCGAAGAAGCCATATGGGAGGAGGGCAGAGTGGGGCGGGGGGTTAACCCTCCAAATTCTGAAATGGGGGTTTAACCCCCCATAGATGGTCACGGTCACCAAAGCTAGGGGGGTGTTTACCCCCGATTAATGTCATTTCAAAATCTAGGGGGGGGTCCTAGGGGGGGTCAAACCCCCTCCCCCTTTAGCTTTCTAGGGAAGGTCGACCCGGGGTGGAAGATTTTGAAACTTAGAGGGAGTCAGGTAGGTCGAGTCCAATGTCCAAAGCAAAATACTTTTAAACCAATAAAGGCTTAATCATAGTTTTTTTATGAGATAATACTACATTTTATTAAATAAAAAGCGATATTCTGGTATAAAAAAGGTGTAAAAACATGAGTTTGTGTTTTAAAAATTCACGTTTTTGGAAGAAAATTTAGTATTAAAAAAGTACTTAAAATTTTCTTAAGAGGGGAGGGGGGAGTCGGATTTCAAAATCTTGAGGGGGGTCAGGGGTAAAAAATTCAAAAATTTGGGGGAGGGGAGGCCTGGATTTTTTTCTAGGGAGGGCCCCCAAAATTTTGAAGTTAGAGGGGGTGTGGACCCCACCTTACCCACCCCCTTGTTCATCTATGCCCCCTTACTTGATGGGGGAACCAACTTGCTCATGTATGACAAATCCATTAGCATAACTTATATAATTTTATTTCATCTCACAAGTGTAAAACTGTACGGGCCGAAGAAACTTATGCTGCCCTTACAGTATTACATTTACGGAATGAAATAAAATGCTTTTTGATGGCTTCATCTCCATTTTAAATTCGCGAATTAAAATGGCTAGCGCTACTAGACCATTATTCCATTTAAACAAAGAGGCTCATTATAATGACATACTCTGACTTAATTTTTATATAGGAGTAGGAATTGTATATACATTTTTTGGTATATTAATGTTTTTGATAATACTATATATATTTTCAGTGGCGTAGCCAGGGGGGAGGAGGGAGGGCGGCGGCCGCCTCCCCCCCCCCGAAATCCGGCGAAGCCGGATTTTTTCTTATGGGGACTCTTAGGTTTTTTGAATTTTGGGAGAAAATTTTTTTTCTTAAAATATTATTTTAGAAACATTCTTGATGCGATTCAAAAGCATAAAAATACCCAAAAACGTGAAATAAATTTTTCCGCTTCGCGGAAGTGTATATTGCTGACTTATTTTAGTTTTTTTAAATTTCGATGGATTGTGCAATTAAATACATAGCTAAGGCTTTGCCTTAGATACTGAATTGCAATATACACATGTTAAAAATTCATATATTATAAAATATATAGATTTGATAATGACTGTTTTAAAACCCCTAACAACAGTTTTTATACTGTGGCTGTGGGGTAGTCCGCCTCCCTTCACCTCCCCCCTTTCTTGCGAAGCGTGACATTTTGTGTAGATTAACTGATTTTAGTTTTCAAATATTCTGTTTTTAAAAATATAATACAAATCTTAATGTATTAAAAAAACCATAAATTAATCAATATAAAAATTTTTCCCGCAACGCGGAAAGGTCAGATTTCTATAAAATGAAACTAATAGTATCAGCAATATATTTTTTTATAACTTCAACCATACTCACGTGCAAAATTTAAAAACATGAAGGTAAAAGATAGTTTTGCTATATACAATTTCACCGTCAGATTAATTTAGAAAATCATACAAAATTGTATAGAAATTAGGTAAAAAAACAAAGGTAAAATGTATGTTCCCGCCATTACCGGAGGACGAATTTTTAACCGTTTTCAGTACATATTCTAAAAAATTTTAGCCTCCGGCGGATGGAGGAACATCCTCCAGACGTCCGACCGACGCTTCGCAGGCGGCGGCGCTTCGCTCCCCCGAAATGAAATCCTGGCTACGCCACTGTATATTTCCGTCGTATAGCCGAGGCGGCAGGAAAGGAGGCGGCTGACGCACAATTCTTTAACCCATACGTTATTTAAAAAATTTAAAAAAAAATTGTTTAAATGTTAGTTGAGAAACATTCCTGATGCAATTCACAATCATACTAAAACAATAAAACTGAAATTTTTCCCACTTCGCGAAGTATATATAATATATAAGTCATTCTACTTTATATTAGTTTTTCAATTAAATTGGATTACTTGATCCAATAGTTAAAGCATAACATGG
Source organism: Microlaimidae sp. YZB2_3 (assembly GCA_030248175.1). NCBI lineage: Eukaryota > Metazoa > Nematoda > Chromadorea > Desmodorida > Microlaimidae > Microlaimidae sp. YZB2_3. The sequence goes on along the minus strand of JASAMX010032362.1, from coordinate 12,223 downwards.
TACAACTTTTACAAATTTTAAAGTTAAAAAGAAATATATAATGGTTTTATTAATCTAAATAATTTAAAATTAAAGGGATAATATAAAAGTAAATATTCTTTATTATTGCTTAGTGGCTTAACACATAAACGATGTTATGTATTAAATTTACCAAAATGTGATACATGTTTGTTCATACATGTAAGTCGTATTTTTTAGTGATTTTATACTGCCCCCCACACTCTTTTTATTGACCATGACCAACCAAATACTTCAAAATTTATACCAAGCACTTTTTAAGATTTACATACTTTTGGGGTTGGTGCCTCTGCTCACTAATAACCAAGGGTTCTTCAGTTAATTTTTCTTTATTCACGCAGACCTGTGCACTGCCCCGCCCCCCTTAAACGGGGGGGCAAATCCTCCATAAAGCGGGAAGGGGGCATTTCCAGATCGTGCACAGGTCTGTTCACGTATGTTTTTTATAAAAATGACCAGTTTATCAGACCTGTGCACGGTCTGGAAATGCCCCCCGTTTTATTGGAGGATTTGCACCCCCGTTTTATTGCCCCCCCCCCCGCCAAAAAATGAAAAAGTACTCTAAAATTGTGACGCCATTTTTGACATATGATGACGTCATCACCGCAATTTTTTTGCAGTTTTTAGCCTATTTCAATTTATTTTAAGCTATTTCAGACCTATTTTTACCTTATTTTCGCTTTTTTTGTCCCTTTTTTCTCTTTTCCCTTCTTTTTTTCTCCTTTTTTTCTTTCCCCCCTGCTTGCCCTCCCCCCGTTTCAAAAAAGTTGCCCCCCGTGCTCCCCCCCCCGTTTTGAAATTGAGCCCCCCGTTTAAACCCCGGGGGAGGGACAGTGCACAGGTCTGGTTTATTTTCTACAGAAGAGCCGCAATAAATACATGCAGCAGTGCATAACAGAGGAGGAAATGAAAGTCATTCTCAAAACCTGGAACAAAGTCAAAGAGAACGGTCTAGAAGAAGCGGCCACTCTCATGTGCGGCGGGGCATTGAGATCGTACGAATCTCTCATGAAAGAAGCCAACCAGAAGCAAGAAGTAATCAACAATTAATCACTAATCAGTAATCACTTACTATAACCAGTAATCAGCAATCGCTAATCTAATCCTGTTTTATGTTAAGCATTATTGACTTTAAATTTATTTTTTATTTATAAGAAATTAAAAACACAAAATGATTTTTAAAATTACACGTTCTTTTTGTTTTAAAGTCTTGTTTTCGACGCAAAATTTTTTTATCCAACTTCTGTTAGCGTTATAGATTGCAATCGACGGGGAATCCGTGGAATTTTTCGAATTTAGCACGAAAACAATACAAGCTATCGAGGTGGCAATCGAATGCTACAGCAAGAACACCGGGTTCCAAAAATTGGCACTTCTTCTACACCCATACGTCATCAAATACATAGGTCCAATTTTTACTATTTTCTAATTCTGGGTTAAAGTAAATTTATTAAATATAGACAGTTTGGTTTTGTTGGCGCCCGGAAAAAATACATTCTGCAAAATATCTTCGGAAAGAATATCTTCTGAAAGACTTAAATTCTCAACTAAGAAATTTTTTTTCCTAAGCCTAAGCGAAACCTTAAAATCAAGCTAAAACGACATAAAAAAGTTTAAAAAAGCTTTAAAAGTTTTTAATAATACTGAATAATTTACTGTTGAAAGAAGATATTTTTTCCGGAAGATATTTTGCAGAAGGTTCTTTTCCGGACACCGTTTTGTTTGGCATAATATTTTTTTAAAGGGTAATACAACACCTACATAGGTGTCCAAGTGGGAAGAGGGAAGGGTAGTATATATACACCACCCGCCCCGCACCCCTCCCATAGGGAAGCTAGGGGGGGGATGGTTACCCGGGGTAAATCGAATTTTGAATTCTAGGAGGGGGGTCCCAGGGGGTCCGGATCCCCCCTAGCTTTTAAAGGGGGGTCGACCCTGGGTGGGAAATTTTGAAATCTAGAGGGGGGTCAGGTGGGGTCCGGTGTCCAAAGCAAAACAGTTTTAAACCATAATAACTTTAATAATTGTTCTTTTTATAGGATAATACTACATTTTATTGAATAAAAAGCCATATTCATGTATAAAAAGGGTGTAAAAGCATGAATATGTGATGAAAATTCACGTTTTTGGAAGAAAATTTAGTATAAAATAGGTACCTAAAATTTTCCCGAGGGGGGAGGGGGGGGGTCAGATTTCAAAATCTAGAGGGGGGTCAGGGGTAAAAAATTCGGAAATTTGGGACGAGGGGGGCCCCCTAGATTTTCGTCTAGGGGGGGCCCCCAAAATTTCGAGGCTAGGAGGGGTGGTGGACCCCACCCTGAACCCCCCTTTCTCACCTATGACCCCTCCCCCCAAAGAGGTGACCCCTTATTCTTCCTAAGATGGCTATTTTTAGCGTCCTTTATAAATATCAAACCGCTACCATTTTTATAATATGTCTGAAAATATGAAATGAATCTTTAAAAATTTTAAGCCTCGTTAAGTTTTCTTACTCATTTAGGCATCGAAGTCTCGCCTTTCTATGTTCGAAAGGCGTTCCAAGAAGGGCTATTTAACATGCTTACATTCGTCCTGGGTGAGGTGAACTGTGACGAAGACATTCGCCGCGTTTGGGGAAAGTTGTTCAGAGTTATAGAGCAAGGAGTCATTATTAATATTGTTGACTTTTGAAACCAAAATTTTCTTTGAGTTTTTATAAAAAAAATATGTGAAAACATGTAATCTTAATGTATGTAATATAAAATTTAAGTCAAACGTCAGACAATTTTTTTATAAAGAGACTGGAATCAGGACTTAATTTTTTCAAAAAACTTCTAAAAAAACCAAAAAACTTTATATAATATTAAATACCTTATATAAAACATTAATGTTATATTTGCTCTGTCTATTTGATGGTGCTGTAAATTTATTTAAAAAATAAAATGCCAAGATTTGATGTTATTTTTAGGTTTATATATTATAAACTGCATTTCCGTTTGTTTTCTATAATATTTACGCGAATTAATTTTTTAACATTTATTGAATGAAATTAAAATTTGTTGAAAAACACCCAGGGGAATTGTGGATCATTTTCAGAGATGGCACTATTTATTACGTTACTTTTCCACCATATACTTACATTTTATTAAATAAGCGTATTTTAATCTTTCGATAAAGATGCATACATGATGTATTACTCGAATTTTTTTTACAGATAATACAAATACAGTATCCTTTTCGGATTCTAAGAATAAGTGCAGTTAAGGGTTTAAGCCAAGCGTGAAGCTACGTAGTAGTATGCGGAGGTATTCGTTGATTCTCGGCGCTCATGTTCATTCATCAGATTTATGGTCAATGAGAATTTTTAGTGTGCGGTGGTGTACGGAGGGGATAGGAGCGAAATCACTGTCCGAAACGCGTAACTTCCGGCCCAAAGTATTATCGCTTATATTATTATTCAATGTCTAAAAAAACTTCTCATCATAAGTTTTTCCTCCTCCCCCTTCCTTTTCACAAATTCTTTTCCCAGAAACCGGCAGCATTACCGTTTTTATTATATGGGTGTAGATTGTAAGGGGATTTCTTTTATCCCTTTTGTATCTACACAAAATAAATTTGCATGTTGGTTAGCAACACATGTGAGCAGGGCAGCAGGAGGGGGGGGGGTAAAAGAAATATGGAGGTAAGGGAGGTATTACATCAAATTTTTTTTGAAACTTTCAACCAAAACGCGCGGCACGGGCCACGGCACCCTTATCTTTCTAAAAGGGTGTGGCTGTGGATTATCTGAAAACTTTCGCTGAAATTTCAGGGTCCCATTCCAGTATGTTGTAAAACAACAATAAGATAAAGTTAAATAAATCCTATTTTACAAGCTTGTCATACATACGCCTTTCTCCCTCACCTTCACTGTCCCAATCCAATCTCATACTTCCACCAACGAAGCGTATTTAACCATTAAAAACCAGAGAACATCATTTCAAGATTAAACTATTTGTTATAAAATAAATGAAAAGTGAAAACTTCAGAAGCTTGTTAAGAGTCATTCAATATGGAGTATACATAAATCTGTACTGATATGGATTTTTTTGGAAAAATATAAATAAGTGAATAACTGTCATCAATTTTATTATAATATGAAACAAACCGAAAAAACTGCTTTAATTCCATATAATACTATATTAATGAAATGATGTTCTTACCCTCCAATATCATGCTCCGGAGCTCCGACCATTTTAAGCGGAGGGGGTCTCAAAAGCTTAACTTTTAAATAAGGATTTTAAGTTTGAAATAATTTGGAGTTGTTACCTTATCTGCATTTTTAAGACTTTTTTATACTTTTTAAATAAGTTTTGAAAAAATTAGTTCACAAAAAAATTTTGATAAAATAATCCATGGCATCACCGTTTATACAATTATTCGTAAAAATAGTATAAAAAAAGACACGGAGCTTTGGAGCTCTGATGATTGCTTCAAAACTCCTAAAAACGAAGCTCCGCTTCGGAGCTTTGGGGAAAATCACTGTACTATATATATTTTTAAAAATATTTATGTAAATATATAATTAATGTACCGATGTTAACCGGCATTTCGTTGCTTTTACTTATGAATGAATGAATAAACTCTTTCCTAATAAAATTTTGCATTTTTTCTTAAAATCAACTTTCGTACTCGCGGATTTAAAAAACTGACATGATACAAAATTTTTCAGATCTCATTACAATCAAATGAATTTAAAAAACAACAATTTTATTAAAAGTTGTAAAATTCTGATTGCAAAAAACAAACCAAAAGTAAAATAGAAAGTGTAAAAAAATTCTCCAAAATAATAAAGGGCATTCTTCAAGTATAACCCATTTAATTACAGGGACTACTTTAGGTATAGACGAACTAACAGTTTAAATCCTTTATTTTTCAAGTACAATTAATTAAAATAAATAGTTTTTTTGATAAATCTTAAGAAAAACACGTAAACTTAAAAATTTTGTCAAGATAAAACTAATGAGCAACCTGAATCGTGGAGTGTAGTAGACCTTAGTTTCCCTAAGCAGCCTAAGCAAAACCTTAAAATCAGACTAAAGTTTAAATTTGGCTTGATTTTTAGGTTTTGCTTAGGTTGCTTAGGGAAACTAGAGTCTACAGTTCACGATCAGGTCATTTATAAGTATTTTTACGATAATTTTCATGAAAAATAAGGGATTTAAACTGTTAGTTCGTCTATACCTAAAGTATTCCATGTAATTAAATGGGTTATACTTGAAGAATGCCTAATAAAGTTTAATGTTTAAGGTAAAAATCCTTTTTTAAGACAAATGAATAAATGGATTTGCAATTAAAAAGTTTTCTAAATCAAGTAATCAACACAATATTATAGTTAAATATTTTATATTTAAACATACAATAATATTCTTAGTAAAAATAATTCCTAATCCCCTTGTTTCAAATCCCCGAAAAATTTTTCTTTATAATTATTTTGCAATAAAATCTTCCCTTCTGCCGAAAACAAATTTTCTTTTCACCATTTTACAACATATTTAACGCATATAAATAATCAGACGGGGAATTCGATAAAAATAACACAGTGTTACTGCCCCGAATATTTACGAGTCGTAACAGCAGGAGAACATAGTGTTTTTTGATCATAACAACAACAAAAAAAAAACAAAAAAAAAATATAAAAATAACAAAATTAAAAGATAACAAAAATAAAATTATTTTTTTGGCTTTTATCTTTTTTAAATTTGCATAATGCGTTTTATACTGCAAACACAATTGATTTTGCCCAGGAGTTTCGATGCTAAAGTTAATAAATCGTGATTTTTGAGTTTTATGTTTTATAAAATAAAAGAAATTTATAGAGATATACTTTCAGTTTAAAGGTGACCCGCAACTTTAAGATTTATTTTATTTTGTTTACAATATTTTATGCCAGTGGTTGAACGATTTCTTAACGGATAGAACGAATTGCGGTAAAAACACTTCTATCTTTTTTTTTTGTTTGAAAGGACCGCGACCACATTGTGAGAAAAGAGGACATGTCACTTTAACGCTTTTCTTGTTTTACGACTGTCTTAACAGCAGATCGTATATGGGGACGCAGTAAAACAAACTGTCTGATCATTTGTTGCCCTGATCGCACCTTTAAAATGCGCAATGTTTCCAATCGCGGGACGATAATAATAGGCGTTGGCGCAAAGATCAAAGAATGAACCCAAAACGCCGCTTAGGCCTTGTTGCGCGCGCGACATCAATTAGCGGTTATAAGTTAGGTGTTCGCCTAAGTATTCATTAATTAATATGCAACATTTATGTTGATTGCCCGTTGGCAATAAGCTGTTTTATTTATTGTTCAAAAATGATTCTGCGGGAACACGGGAAACAAAGGAATGAACTTATTAATCCAGTCGAAGATCAAAATGGGGAGGGTTTATGAGTTTTTTTTTCGAGAGAACCTAGGTGCTAGTCATGGGCGTAGCCAGGATTTCGGAAAGGGGGGGTCCAACCCTGAACAAAATTTCCAAAAGGGGGGGTCCAGGGGGGTCTAAAATCTAAACGTTATAAAAGGGCTAAAAAAATTTTCCGCGCTTCGCGCGGAGTGTTTCTTGCCTTGTTTATGTCACATACTTCATTATTTTCCTATTATTCAATAAAAATAAGTCCATAAAACAAAGAAAAAATTTTTTACAAACAATTTCATATCTTAAAATTTTCAATTCCAAAAACATTAAAAACCTAAAAGTAAAAACCTAAAAACATAAAAATGAGTACATTGATTGAATTACAGCTGAGCAATGCAAAGTGCAAGAAAATGTTTTTAAAATTACTTCTCCTAACCTTTAAATTTTAAATACCACTATATAACAATCTAAAAGGGGGTCTAGCGTGGTGGTATTAAGATTACAAAACAAACTAACACAAATTTGGAAGTGGATACCAATTAAAACATTAAGAATTGGGTGGGTCCAGCGTGGTCATACCAAGATTACAAATCACAGATTACAAAACAAAGTAACACAAATTTGGAAGTGGAGACTATATAATTAATCGAGCGCTGAGCGGAGCGAAGCGCGAGAAAATTTTTAAAAAATGGCCGTTCTAAATCCCCAAATTTTTATCCTTGGCAACCCAAAAGGGGGGGTCTAACCCCAAATTTTTCCCTTTGCCGACCCAAAGGGGGGAGGGGAGTCTAGACCATACATGGGCAAGTTGGTCCGGAGTGGGGGGGTTAAACCCCAAATTAGGGGGGGGGGGTTAAAATCCGAGAAACGCAAAATACCCATATCGTTTTTTTTCTGGAGTGCATTTTACCCATATCGTTTTTCGATTTTGAAGGAAAAATAGGTTAAAAACACTAATTTTAGGTCAAAAAACCTTTTTTTATTGCATTTTTGAGCTTTTTATTGCTTAAAACATTCATTTTGACCTCAAAACTTAAGTTTGGAGGCAGTTAGAAGTCATTTTAAAGACATTTTTTTTCTTCATTTTTCCAAAATTGGGGGGGGGGTTAACTTTTTCTCCCCCCCCCCCACTTCTGAGTGGGGGGGGGGGGTTAAACCCCACTTCTCAGAATTTGGGGGGGGGGGGTTAACCCCCCCCAACCCCCCCCCGTGCCCATGTATGGTCTAGACCCCCTAGACCCCCCCTGGCTACGCCCATGGTGCTAGTTAAAGGCTAGCCTCAAAAGTTTAGGCAACAGCGCAAAAAATCTAAGCGCCAATAACAGAAAAATTTTTGTGCCAACAGTTCAGTCTATGTTTTTGAATGCCTTTTGCATTTGCAGTCAAACGTTTGTTGCATGTACTAGTGATGTGCCTCGGAGCTCCAAGCTCCGGAGCAACCCCTGGAGGTCCGGAGCTCCGCTGGATTCTTGTACTAATTTTATGAATAATTAAAGAGTGATGCCATAGATTATTTTGTTTCAAAACATATCAAAAACGCTAGAAATAGTCTTAAAATCGCTCATTTAATTAGCGGAGCTCCGAAGCTCCCTCTGCTTTAAATGATCGGAGCTCCGGAGCGTGATATTGGAGGGTACGAACATCACTAGTATATACAATTAATTTTCTTTTTTACTTATTTAAATATACTTAACCACGAATATGTAAAAATTTTGCATACCTGAAGCGAAGGTTATAATTTAACAACAAAACAAAGAAAGTTCATAGCAAGTAAGTAATCAATAAATAATCAACTAAATTTTGTTTGACATGGTTTAAAATTAAGGTTCTTAAACAAGCCATTTTATGTGGTTAGAATTAAGTACTTACATTTTGATTCTAATTTAAAAACTGATGATAAGTATAAGCCCATTTCAGGGTACCCACCCCTTAGCTTCTCAGTCCATACTTACCTATGCACCTGGGCTGGGCCCAAAAATTTAAGGTGCTTTTAGCACGAAATATTAAAAACCAGTGACGTCGATAGTATAAGAAACCTTAGGAGGATGAAGAATGCGAATTACAGAAACCTAGGGCCCCAATAAGATACAAAAGAAAACACTAACTGAGTAAGCTTTGATTGCTACGACCTAAGAATTATCATAAAATAACAAAAATTTGGTATTAAGAATTAAGTTTGGGGAAAAAAACTAGAAATGTCGTTATGTCATATAAAATGAAACTAACAAAAGTGTGACGTGTAAAATTTTAAAATGGTTTTTTAAATTTAAAATTCTAATACAAAACCAAAAATTGTTGCTGTTAAAAAACAAACAAAACAAAATTTGTTTGTTTCTTAACGAAACTTGTGCATAGGTGAGCACGGTCGGGGAAGCTAGGGGAAGTGGTTACCCGGGGTAAATCGAATTTTGAATTCTAGGAGGGGGGTCCCAGGGGGGTCCGGACCCCCCCTAGCTTTTTAGGGGGGGTCGACCTGGGGTGCGAAATTTTGAAATCTAGAGGGGGGTTAGGTGGGGTCCGGTGTCCAAAGCAAAACAGTTTTAAACCATAATAACTTTAATAATTGTTCTTTTTATAGGATAATACTACATTTTATTGAATAAAAAGCCATATTCATGTATAAAAAGGGTGTAAAAGCATGAATATGTGATGAAAATTCACGTTTTTGGAAGAAAATTTAGTATAAAAAAGGTACCTAAATTTTCCCGAGGAGGGGGGTCATTTAAAAATCTAGAGGGGGGTCAGTGGTAAAAAATTCGGAAATTTGGAGGGAGGGGCCCCCCTTTAAGATTTTCGTTTAGGGGGGGGGCCGATGGGCTTATACTTATCATCAGTTTTTAATTAGATTCTTTAAATGTAAGTACTTAATTCTAACCACATAAAATGGCTTGTTTAAGAACCTTAATTTTAAACCATGTCAAACAAAATTTAGTTGATTATTTATTGATTACTTACTTGCTATGAACTTTCTTTGTTTTGTTGTTAAATTATAACCTTCGCTTCAGGTATGCAAAATTTTTACATATTCGTGGTTAAGTATATTTAAATAAGTAAAAAAGAAAATTAATTGTATATACTAGTGATGTTCCTACCCTCCAATATCACGCTCCGGAGCTCCTATTATTTAAAGCAGAGTGAGCTTCTGGAGCTCTGCTAATTAAATGAGCGATTTTAAGACTATTTCTAAGCGTTTTTGATATGTTTTGAAACAAAATAATCTATGGCATCACTCTTTAATTATTCATAAAATATAGTATTATCCTATAAAAAGAACAATTATTAAAGTTATTATGGTTTAAAACTGTTTTGCTTTGGACACCGGACCCCACCTAGCCGCCCTCTAGATGTCATAATTTTGGCACCCCAGGTCTACCTTTAAAAGCTAGGGGGGGTTCGGACCCCCCTGGGACCCCCCTCCTAGAATTCAAATTCGATTTACCCCGGGTAACCATCCCCCCTAGCTTCCCCGACCGTGCTCACCTATGCACCAAGTTATCGGTTAGAAACAAACAAATTTTGTTTTGTTTGTTTTTTAACAGCAACAATTTTTGGTTTTGTATTAGAATTTTAAATTTAAAAAACCATTTTAAAATTTTACACGTCACACTTTTGTTAGTTTCATTTTATATGACATAACGACATTTCTAGTTTTTTTCCCCAAACTTAATTCTTAATACCAAATTTTTGTTATTTTATGATAATTCTTAGGTCGTAGCAATCAAAGCTTACTCAGTTAGTGTTTTCTTTTGTATCTTATTGGGGCCCTAGGTTTCTGTACTGGTTTTTAATATTTCGTGCTAAAAGCACCTTAAATTTTTGGGCCCAGCCCAGGTGCATAGGTAAGTATGGACTGAGAAGCTAAGGGGTGGGTACCCTGAAATGGGCTTATACTTATCATCAGTTTTTAAATTAGAATCAAAATGTAAGTACTTAATTCTAACCACATAAAATGGCTTGTTTAAGAACCTTAATTTTAAACCATGTCAAACAAAATTTAGTTGATTATTTATTGATTACTTACTTGCTATGAACTTTCTTTGTTTTGTTGTTAAATTATAACCTTCGCTTCAGGTATGCAAAATTTTTACATATTCGTGGTTAAGTATATTTAAATAAGTAAAAAAGAAAATTAATTGTATATACTAAGTGAGTTTTCTCTACCCTCCAATATCACGCTCCGGAGCTCCGATCATTTAAGCAGAGGGAGCTTCGGAGCTCCGCTAATTAAATGAGCGATTTTAAGACTATATCTCTAGCGTTTTTGATATGTTTTGAAACAAAAATAATCTATGGCATCACTCTTTAATTATTCATAAAATTAGTACAAGAATCCAGCGGAGCTCCGCACCTCCAGGGTTGCTCCGGAGCTTGGAGCTCCGAGGCACATCACTAGTACATGCAACAAACGTTTGACTGCAAATGCAAAAGGCATTCAAAAACATAGACTGAACTGTTGGCACAAAAATTTTTCTGTTATTGGCGCTTAGAATTTTCTGCGCTGTTGCCTAAACTTTGAGGCTAGCCTTTAACTAGCACCATGGCCGTAGCCAGGGGGTTCAGGGGTCTAGACCATACATGGGCACGGGGGGGTTGGGGGGGGTTAAACCCCCCCCCCCCAAATTCTGAGAAAGTGGGTTTTACCCTCATTACAGAAGTGGGGGGGGGAAGCTAGAAAAGATACACACCCTCCATCCCCTATTTTTGGAAAAATAAAAAAAGTCTTACAACCGACTTCTAAACTATCATCTGCAAACTTAAATTTTGAAATCTAAATAAACGTTTTAAGCAATAAAAAGCCCAAAAATGTAATAAAAAGGGCTTTTTGATATAAAATTAGCGTTTTTTAAACCTATTTTTCCTTCAAAATAAAAAAACGGTATGAGTAAAACACACTAGCAAAAAAAACTATATAAAATGCGTTTCCGGTATTTTAGCCACTTCTCCCCCTAAATCCGGGTTTGTTTAAATCCTTCTTCAGTCCAGGCTAACTTGTCAATGTATGCCGAACCACATCCCTTTTTGGGTTGGCAAAAGGAAAAATTTGGGTTTAGACCCCCCTTTTGGGTTGCCAAGGATCAAAATTTAAGGGTCTAGAAGCGCCATTTTTTAAAAATTTTTACGCGCTTTGCTCCGCGCTCAATTAATTATATACTTCCCACTTCCAAACTTGTGTTATATACTTTGTTTTTTTAATCTTGGTATGACCACGTTGGACCCACCACATTCTTAATGTTTTAATTCGTCTTCACTTCCGAATTTGTGTTAATACTTTGTTTTGTAATCTTGATACGACCACACTGGACCCCTTCTTTTAGATTGTTATATAGTGGGATTAAAAATTTAAAGCTTACGAGAAGTAATTTTAAAAAATTTTCTCGCACTTTGCATTGCTCAGCTGTAATTCAATATACTCATTTTTCAGTTGTTAATGTTTTGGAAATCGAAAATTTTAAGGTACATATCAAATTGTTCGTAAAAAATTTTTCTTTGTTTTATAGACTTATTTTTATTGCATAATAGGAAAATAATGAAGTATGTGACGGGAACAAGGGAATAACACTCCGCGCGAAGCGCAGAAAATTTTTTTAGCTCTTTTATAACATTTAGGATTTGGACCCCCATTCTTTCGGAAATTTTGTTCAGGGTTGGACTTGGACCCCCCTTTCCGAAATCCTGGCTCCCAGCTCCCCTCACAAAAAAATTGGAGGTACCCAAAAATTATCGACGCCATTTTTAACCTATTGTGACGCCTCCATTGGGATTTTTGCAGTTTTTGGCCCTCTTCAATCGTTTAACCATTTTTGACCTATTTTTACCTTTTATTTCGC
>JASAMX010032360.1:0-17691 GCA_030248175.1 Microlaimidae sp. YZB2_3 | reverse complement strand
TCCGAGAAACGCAAAATACCCATATCGTTTTTTTTTCTGGAGTGCATTTTACCCATATCGTTTTTCGATTTTAAAGGAAAAATAGGTAAAAAACGTTAATTTTAGGTCAAAAAGCCTTTTTTATTGCATTTTTGAGCTTTTTAATGCTTAAAACATTCATTTTGACCTCAACACTTAAGTTTGGAGGCAGTTAGAAGTCATTTTAAAGACATTTTTCCTTCATTTTTCCAAAATTGGGGGGGTTAACTTTTTCTCCCCCCCCCCACTTCTGAGTGGGGGGGTTAAACCCCCCTTCTCAGAATTTGGGGGGGTTAACCCCCCCCCAACCCCCCCCCGTGCCCATGTATGGTATACATACATATAGAAAGTGACCGCTGAGCAAAGCTACGTGGAAAAATTTTTAGGTTTTTGGGGGTTAATTGGAGTACTAAAATTATTTTATAGTTAGGCGCCGAGCGATTATTGAGGTGCTGGAAAATTTAGAATTTTTAGCCTCTAAAAAACCCCCAAATTTTACTATCTGGCGACCATTTCAGGGGGGGGGCGGCTGCCCCCTCCGCCCAACCACTATCCTTATTTTTCCCCCTGTCCGAGCATTTTGGGGTTATGTCTCTGGGTTATTTAGAGTTGACTATACAAAATTTGGGGGTTCTTTATTGTATTTTTAAACAATTTGTTGCGGTTCAGAGCTCAGCGCCCAAACTTTAATTTCTGCTCTGCGTCCCTGGTACCTCAGCCATACATGGGCACGGGGGGGGGGGTTGGGGGGTTAACCCCCCCAAATTCTGAGAAGGGGGGTTTAACCCCCCCCCTCAGAAGTGGGGGGAGAAAAAGTTAACCCTCCCGATTTTGGAAAAATGAAGAAAAAAATGTCTTTAAAATGACTTCTAACTGCCCCCAAACTTAAGTGTTGAGGTCAAAATGAATGTTTTAAGCAATAAAAAGCTCAAAAATGCTATAAAAAGAGCTTTTTGACCTAAAATTAGCGTTTTTTACCTATTTTTCCTTCAAAATCGAAAAAACGATATGGGTAAAATGCACTCCAGAAAAAAACGATATGGGTATTTTGCGTTTCTCAGATTTTAACCCCCCTAATTTGGGGTTTAACCCCCCCCCACTCCGGACCAACTTGCCCATGTATGACCTCAACCCTCCTAAAATTTCCAGCCGCTTATAGCCCTGATGTGGCTTGGTAATTTTTTCCAAAAAGGTACCCTAAAAAACATGGAGAGGAGAAGCATAGGTGAGAAAGGGGGGGCAGGGTGAGGTCCACCCCCCCCCCTAGCCTCGAAATTTTGGGGCCCCCCCCCCCCTAGACGAAAATCTAGGGGCCCCCCCCTCCCCCCAAATTCTCAAATTTTTTACCTTGACCCCCCTCTAGATTTTAAAATCTGACCCCCCCCCCCCCCCTCGCGAAAATTTTAGCTACCTTTTTTATACTAAATTTTCTTCCAAAAACGTAAATTTTCATTACATATTCATGCTTTCACACCCTTTTTATACGAGAATATCGCTTTTTATTCAATAAAGTGTAGTATTAGCCTATAAAAAGAACAATTATTAAAGTTATTATGGTTTAAAACTGTTTTGCTTTGGACACCAGACCCCACCTGACTCCCTTCTAGATTTCAAAATTTCGCACCCCGGGTTGACCCCCCTAAAAAGCTATGGGGGGTCCGGACACCCCTCCTAGAATTCAAAATTCGATTTACCCTGGGAACCACCCCCCCTAGCTTCCCCGACCGTGCTCACCTATGTGGAGAAGAGATGCTGCTCATGTGCTTTGGTTTACAATATGGGTCATGGGTGTAGCATAGGTAGGCTGCCTCTCGGAGTTTGGGGGGAGGTATAAGGAGAGGGGGGTCAAATTTTAGAAGGGGGTGTCTGGCAAGACCCAAATTTTTTTTGGGGGAGTGTACCCAATATTTCCGCGCTGCCTTAAAATGGGCTTAAAACGCGTAAAAAAGTAAAACAAGCTTATAAATGCTTTAAAACTGTGTAAAATTAAAATAAGACCTTATTTCAACTTATAAATTTTTTTAATCCATAATCTTATATTTAATTAAAGATTATATACATACATGGGCGTAGCCAGGGAGGTCTAGAGTAACCCCCCCCCATTTGGGTCGGCAAAAGGAAAATTTTTGGGTTAGACCTCCCTTTGGGTTGCCAAGGATAAAAATTTGGGGGGTCTAGAACGACCATTTTTAAAAAATTTTCTCACGCTTCGCTCAGCGCTTAATTAATTATATAGTATCCACTTGCAAATTTGTATTACTTTGTTTGTAATCTTGGTATGACCACGCTGGACCCACCCCATTTTTAATGTTTTAATTGGTCTCCACTTTTAAATTTGTGTTACTTTGTTTTTTAATCTTGATACAACCACGCTGGACCCCCCCTTTAGATTGTTATATAGTGGTATTAAAAATTTAAAGGTTAGAAGTAATTTTAAAAACATTTTCTGGCACTTTGCATTGCTCAGCTGTAATTCAATGTACTCATTTGCAGTTATAATGTTTTGGAAATCAAAAATTTTAAGACATCAAATTGTTTGTAAAAAAATTTTTATTAAACTTTTTTGTGAAATCCTGGCTCTGCCAATATTGGCTAATGTAATTTTTAACTAAGAAAACATGTTTTTACTGCTAAAGCTTTAGATAATACGAAATTAGGCCAAAAAGGTGTATTATTAGCTTTATCCCTGCTTTTTGAACCCTTTAAAAAACTCGCAACCCTTAAACTCGTTAAAAATAAAATTTTTGTACTAAAGTCCTCACTCCCTCTTCCCCAAAAATAAAATCTTCAATAGGGTTATGCATGTAATTTTGGCACTTTTTGGACATTTTTAAAACCGTTTTTTGGCTATAACTTTTTTCAGCTTTGTTTGATCTAAAAGTTTTATATTACAAAGTTGTGTATTTTCTTATTCTGAACACACTAATATGCATAACAATCAACATCTACGTAAATTTCGTTTTATAAAGGATTATATCGAAAATGGCCACTTTGGAAAAATTTTTTGGAGCATTTAATTTCGGCACTTTTTTCTCCAGGCTATAACTTTCTTGTTTTTAGGTCAATATTAAGGTTTAATGGCTTATTTGAAAACTGACTGCTACAACAGTTACTGCCATATTGGTTATTTTTACTCTAATTTGTTTTTATCTGAGTAAAAAATTGAAAACTAAATTAAAGTGCCGAAATTAAATGCATTTTTGAAAGTGCCAAAATTAAATACACCTTTTGCCCATTTTCCTTCAAGAAGTTACTACAGCCAGCCCAAAAGGGGGGGAGTTACAACCCATATAACCCCCCCCTGGCTACGCCCTTGGATGATGTTATGACTGTCCTTTTTTTCCCATTCATCTAGTTTCTAACGAGCTATCAATCACTTCTTAATTCAAATTTGGGACCAAGTTATGATAAAGATATGTAATCAAAACTTGAAAAAGTGCCAAAATTAAATGCATGACCCTATGTTCTCCCAAAGTATACTCCCCTAGGCACTTTTTACAAATTACCCTGGGGTTGGGGTATGCTCCCTTTTAGTTGGATTTTGGCCTGTATATGGGTAAATATCCCCCTTAAGCTGGGTAGGTTGGCTGGGCATATTATGATCTTTAGAATAAAATGTTGGCAACATTAATAATAGCAATATCTACCTTTAAAATGCTTTCTAGCGCCAATAAATTCTTGCAGAATATACACAGCCTTTGGTACATTCATTGCATCTTCTGGAATAAGACCTGGGGGTTCTTTGCGCGGCCGACCTCTAGCTGCTTTTTTCCCAATATTTGTGAGAGGTGAAGTTCTGGTATGGGGATGTTGAGTGATTCCAGGTGAAGTAGAGAAGTTCAGTGATTCAATGTTTGTGAATGTTTGTTGTTTGTTAGTGTGGGACTTTACTGGAAATGAAGTGGAGACCATTTTGAGAATGTTTTGTCGCTGCAACTCAGAGGATTCAAAATTTGCCGACGTCACTTTGTCCATCTTACAATGCAAACAGTTGTGAATAAAATCTGTGTTTAATGGAACTTTAGGCAGCATTTTTACAATTTTTTCCACAGTCACCCATTGGCTTTGACGACCTCTTTTCAGTTCTTTGCTATTGAAAAATGAGAAAACCAACGCCTTGGCAAGAAACATTTTCATCTAAAAAATGACAAAGAAATTTCTAGAAATGTTAAAATATTTTCAGACCTGTGCACTAACCCCCCCCCCGGGTTTTATTGGTGGGGGGGCGATTCCAAAACGGGGGGGACGGGGGACAACTTTTTTGAAATAGAGGGGGTCAATAAAACAGGGGGCAAGCAGGGGAGAAAGAAAAAAAAAGAGAAAAAAAGGAGAAAAAAAGAGAAAAACAAAGGAAAAGGGAAACAGAGACAAAAAATGAAAATAAGGTAAAAATAGGTCTAAAATGGCTTAAAATACATTGAAATAGGCTAAAAACTGGAAAAAATTCACAATGATGGCGTCATCATAGGTGATGATGACGCAATGATGGCGTCATCATCAAAAATGGCATCATAATTTTAGGGTACTTCATTTTTTGGCGGGGGGTAATAAAACGGGGGGCGGGGGGCAAATCCTTGAACAAAGCGGGGGGGGGCATTTGCAGACCATGCACAGGTCTGTATTTTTATTAAAGTTAGAAGTTTGTCAGCAGTAAAAATAACGAGAAGATTGAGATATGGGTTAAAAACAAATTTAATCATATGATAAGGAATGGGTAACTAAAAATTAAAATTTATGCTTAAGATTCAAAAATATAATTCCATAAATCTCAAACAGACCTGTGCATGGAAGCATACATGGGCAAGTTGGTCCAGAAAAGGGGGGTTAAACCCCAAATTAGGGGGGTTAAAATCCGAGAAACGCAAAATACCCATATCGTTTTTTTTCTGGAGTGCATTTTACCCATATCGTTTTTTTGATTTTAAAGAAAAAATAGGTAAAAAACGCTAATTTTAGGTTAAAAAATCCTTTTTATTGCATTTTTGATTTTTTATTGCTTAAAACATTTATTTTGACCTCAAAACTTAAGTTTGGAGAAGTCATTTTAAAGACATTTTTTCTTCATTGTTCCAAAATTGGGGGAGGGGTTAACCTTTTCTCCCCTCCCACTTCTGAGGGTGTCCGGAAAAAATACCTTCTGCAAAATATCTTCCGGAAAAAATATCTTCTTTCAGCAGTAAATTACTCAGTATTATTAAAAACTTTTAAAAGTTTTTTTAAACTTTTTTATGTCATTTTAGCTTGATTTTAAGGTTTCGCTTAGGCTTAGGAAAATAAAAGTTTTCTTTAGTTGAGAATTTAAAAGTCTTTCAGAAGATATTCTTTCCGAAGATATTTTGCAGAATGTATTTTTTCCGGGCGCCCTTCTGAGTGGGGGGTTACACCCTCCTCAGAATTTGGAGGGTTAACCCTCCCCCCATGCCCATGTATGCATGGAAGTGTCCTCTTCGTTTTTTAGTGGTTGTGTATGTAGATGCCCCACCCTATCCCCCTGTAAAAAATGAAAATACTAAAAAAATAATGCGTTATTTTAAGCTATTTTTGCCAAATTTTAACTATGTTAGTTAACGCGATTTACACGATTTTTTACTTATTTTTATTTTGGAGATCACCCTTTGTTTCCCCCTCTTTATTAAAACTACAGGAAGGGGCGGGGCAATGCACATGTCTGCATTTAAAATGTTAAAAAAATAAATCACTTTTAAATATTAATTAAAGCTTATAAAACCATTATATTTTGACTACTAAGAATTAGAATAATAATAGTCTAAAAAGGAAACAAAAATAACAAAGCATAAAGCCATGAAGGTCCAAATCTGGTCCTAAATCTTGTTTTACACAGACAATCGTTTTATGTTTTAAACGTAAGGCGTTAATGACATAAACAAATACTGACAGCAGTTCCAAAAATAATAACTGTGAAGCTCAGAGTTCAAATTTAGTTGATGAATATTTAAAACAGCACAAAAAGTAATGTGGCACAAATTAACTGTCACCTAAAAGGTGGAAAACGCCATTATTCCTGCTTATTTAGTTGCACCACTCTGTTTAACACTGTAGAAAGTGCCACTTTCAATTCTTAAATGCCACTATTCATGTGTATTGTTTTAGCCCACATCATAGGTGTTTTTTTGGGGGGGGGGGACAGAGGGGTCCACCCCTTCCCCTAGAGCCAAAATTTTGGACCCCCCTCCTAGAAAAAATCCAGGGGGCCCCCTCCCCCAAAGCTCGAGAGCGGTCCGGCCTGACCCCCCTCCCGACCAATTTGGAAGTATATTTTTTTATTTACTGTCAAAAACACGGGTTTTTAGTTAAAAACAGTGTTTAAATACACTTTTTAGGCCTAAATAGGCTGTTTTGATACATAAAATTCAATATTAGACCTAAAAACACTTAAATTATTGAGTTAAAAAAATTCTGCTAAAAAGTTGGACCCCACACCCCCCCCCCCCCTAAAATTGAAACCTCGCACCCGGGGTCGACCCCCCCCTCACAAGCCAGGGGGGGTCCGCACCCCCCTGCACCCCCCCCCCTAAAAAATTTTGGCCTTCCATCCGGGGGTGGACCCCCCCCTAGCGGACCCGACCAAAAACACCTATGGCCCACATAAAAATTTGTTAATAAATATAGATTCGAAAACTATCTTAAAACTACTTGAAACATTTTCAAGAAGTTACTGAAAAACATACTTGTAAACAATTAACAACTGAACAACGTATATCTTTTAACCTATCATTTCGCTTATAAAGTTGTCTTTTTTTACTTTGTTTTTTGTTGCTACATACTATTTTATAAATTATCAATGTTAGATATCTATTATTAAAATACTTTTTAAAAAATAAGAAAACAAACAAGTAGGAACAATAACTTTCTAAATATTTCATTTTTAATTAAATTGACTTAATGTGTGAGAGCAGAGGTTTAATCAGGGTTTTGGAAAGAAAATGGTTGTACTCTTTACAAATTTTTTGAATGGTGGGGGAGGGGGGTTTTTGGTTTTATTGAGAGGGGCAATTCCGAAAGAGAAGTATGGGGAGCAATTTATTTAAAATGGAGAGGCAATAAAATGGGGAGGCAAGTGAAGAGAAGAAAAAAAAGAAGGAAAAAAAGAATAAAAGGTCAAAAAAGTAGAATTTAATAAAGTAAATGTAGATCTAAACTGGCTTAAAATGCATTAGAATAGGCTAAAAAATGCAAAACTTTGGCAAAAAAGGCAAATAATATTTTGATAGTATGTTTTCATTTTTGAGGGGGAAGGTAATAAATGGGGGGCCTGGCCCAGCCACTAATAAAATGGGGGAAGCAGAGCATTCCAGACCATGCACAAATCTGTTATATATATTATATTATATTATATATATTGCTCATAATTTGTTTTAACTAAATGACATTCATCTAACTGAAAATACTAACCTCTTCATTATAGCAGCTGTTACTTTCAAGTTTAACAGCCATATTATCCTCATTCAAATTTCCACTGTATATTCTTGTGTCATGCCGCAGCTTTTTTCTGTGGTTGAGTGAACTATCCTCATGTTTACTTTCATTTGATTTTTCATTGTAATTTTTTTGGGTTTGTTGCCTTTTGTTGGTTAAAAACAATAAATTAACTGGAACTTCAACATCCATGCCAGAAGAAAATGATGATTCCATATTGTATTCTGTTCTAATACCTTCATTAATATTGTTGTTTTTGTTTGGCACAATTCTTATCCGGTAGTTCAAATTCAGGTTTGTTGTTTTGTTCCCTTTTGTTGGTTAATAATGGTGTTGTACAACTGTTAACTTGAGCAACCAGGCTAGAAGAATATGATGACTGCATACTATCTTCCTTTATATTGTTGTTGTCTGGTGTATTTTTTACACAGTCTTCATTAAGTAATATGGATTTAATATTATTATTTTGTCGTGGAGTTTTTTCACTTGCTTCATGTTCTTTTTTGATTTCAATTGTATCTAGCACTGTGTTATAAGTAACTTTAATAGCATATGAGTCAATTTTAGTTTCAAATAGATGCTGTTCATTTTTCTCCAATTGTATTTTTAAATTATCCTTATTATTTATTTTATGATGATTTTGGGAGCTGCCTGAAGTTTCAAAATCATTTTTAATGACATTTTTATTAACATTAGGATCAACTGGTGTATTGATTATTTTGCTTGAAGGTTTCTGATTGGTTTTTGTTGTTGTCTGTTGTACATTTGATTCCAGTGTTTTCATGTTATTATTTTGAAAATTTCTTGGTATGATGCTTGGATTTGTATATAGACTTTCCTCTACTGTATATCTAAGACTATCTCCACTTAATGAATTAAATATTCTATCTTTAAAAGAATTATCTGTAGTGCTTATACTATTGGTAAGGTTTGTATTATTATCAGACTTATTCAGCCCTTGTGGTTCAGGAGACACAGTTTTAACTGTATGAAGGCCAGTTGGGCTAATGACTTTTAGCCCAGGAGTATTTACTTGTTTCCAATACTCAGGATTCTTACTGTTAGTTGTTATATGCTGTTGCTCTGGAGATTTTTCAACCTAAAAATTCAATTATTTTACCACTGATAAATGATTCTAGGAAATTTGAATGCCGGTAATTGATCGCTGAGCATTTGACCGCCAGCATTAGAACGCTGCGCACTTGAACGCCAAGCATTAGACCGCAAAGCATTAGACTGCCGCAGTACACGTTGCTTTAAAAAGGACGTTAAAACTCCCCGCCAAGCAAGGGCGTAGCCAGGGGGGGGTTGTAGGGGTGGCAACCCCCCCCCCTTTTGGGTTGGCGGAGGTAAAAATTTGGGGGTCCAAAGAGAACAATTTTAAAAAATTTCCTCGCGCTTCGCTCCGCTCAGCGCTCGACATTTATATACCTTTTTACAACATTTTTAACGATTTTTAATACAACAATTTTTAATGTTATACCTTTTTAAATGGAAATTTTTCAAGTTTAACTTAAAAAAACAATGCAAATAACAACAAAAAGAATCACCTAGCGCGAAGCGCAAAAATTTTTACCCTTTTTCGATGTCTTTTTTACGGTATTTTGAAAATTTGGCGTACAACCCCCTACAACCCCCCCCCCCTTTTGAAAAATTTGTATGGAGTACAACCCCCCCTTTCCGAAATCCTGGCTACGCCCCTGCCGCCAAGGAAGTATAAACTCCCCCAAGAATAAAAAACTCAACTCAATGGAATATAAAAAATATGTTTTCATTTTAATATAATATTTAAACAAAACAATGTTGTTTTAACAATAAACGAGAAGTCAAAAATTTATATTTTTCCTTCAAATTAAAGAAAAAAACTTAGTGAATGGTTAGTTTTTTAATAATTTAAACCTGTTTTTCTTGAGCCTAAGCTAACCCTAAAATTCAAACTAAATTTTTATGAGAAATTTATATAATATTTAATGGTGTTTTTTCAAGATAACTATTTTTTCCTAAGAAAAACCTAAAAATCAAACAAAAAGTTTATACTTAATAGTTTGTTTTGAAAAGACAAAAAAACCTAAAAATTTTTAGTTTTGAGAAGTTTATACTGTCGTAGTGCTGTGTTTATATAATTCTCTCCAGGTGGCAAAAACAGAAATTTGCATAAAATTTATATGCAATATTGTGGCGGTCTAATGCTCAACGGTCTAATGCTCAGCGTTCTAATGCTGGCAGTCAAATGCTTGGCGATCAAGTGCTGGAGTTGAAATTTCCGGACACCTTATAAATGAGTGAACAGATGCATAAATATTGCTCATAGATGTAAAAAGTCCAGGGACCTCCTTGGCCCTAGCCCCCTTTTTTTCCCAACTAAAAACTTAGCACTAGTGGAAAAGGTTGAGTTTTTTGGCAAACCCTTCAATACCTTCCATAGCTAACCCAAACTACCCATAAATTGGAAAGTTGATCTGGAGTGGAATGTGGAATTTAAACCCAGAATTAAAAAAGGGAGTAGCTATCATAGATGTCCGACCAGCCTGGACTGCCCAAACCGCCCCCCCCCCTGAGGGCCGGTCCGGGGTACTCCTCCCCCCTAGCGCCCATTTTGGACCCTCCCTCCTCCCTAAAACCCCGGTCCAGGCCGACCCCCCCCCGAAGGCGGTTTTTGACCCTCCCCCCCTACCAGCTGTTCCACCCCCCATCTACTTTTATAGATTTGTTATTTTAACTAATAAAAAAGAAAATCTACTTCGTTTTACAAAATACTATATACAATAACTAAAATTTGTGCGCGAAAATACGTGCGCGCACAAATTTCGTGCGCTAACTTTAAAATGCACTTATTTACGATTGATTTTTTTGTGTTTTTTTAAAATTATTTATTTGATTATTACTACAAAAACAATATATAACGTTGTATTCTCCAGGGTTTATAAACAATTTTTTCTCAAACATTAAAGTTTCTCAAATATTTCTCAAGCATTAAATTAGAATATTTATTATTTATAAAAAAACAAAAAATTTTCAATAAGGAAAGTGTTTTTAACTAAATTTATCCATATGATAAGTAGATAACAAAGTATTTTGTAAAACGAAGTAGATTTTCTTTTTTATTAGTTTGCAAAATAAAATCAAATTTTGTTTTCTATAATTTATTGGATTGCCAAGCTTTTTAATGTGTAAAAATGTAAATGTTTTCATAATAAAAAAAACAAAAATAAACTATTTAATTATCGTAGAGTAATGTTTTATAATATTTATTCCAAAAAATCGATCAATTATTTATATGCCAATCATAGGTCACCGACCTTCGACGGGTCAGGGGGGGGGGGGTCCACACCCCGGGGTGTGGAGGTTTTTGACCTCCAGGGGGGGGGGTCACACCCCGGGGTGTTTTTTTGAAAAAAAAAACACCCGGGGGTGCTGGGGGGTGTTTTTACCATTTTTTTTTTGACCAAAATTAAATACAATTTTTTGATCTGAAATTTGACCATTGGCATTTTAAGCGTAACTTTTTCCAGTTACACGTGGAAAAAAGTAGAAGCTTAGATTAAAAGAAATGTCTGGTGGGGGGGGTGGCTTTTTTCAAAAGATGGGCCTTAGGAGAGGGGTCAGGGGTTCAGAGGGGTGAAATGAGAATTTATTTTTGGAGTTTCGATGGGGGGGGAGGAGGGAGGGAAAAGTCAAAAAAGAAGTCGGGCCTTGACGGGAAGACGGATAGCAGTCTCAGAGAGCCGTAGGGGGGGTGACCCCCCTACAGCGGACGGGCATAGTGACTTGGAAAAATGTGCCCCCTTCGGTGAACCATATGACAACTGCCAATAACAATTAATAACAATTTAATTGCCAATAACAACTAAAATTTGTGCTCGCACAAATTTTGTGCGCTAACTTTATACACGTACTGTGCTTAATGAGCGATAGGCATAAAAATCGTTTTTTTCGTGCGCGCGACCATAGGTGTCCGACCCCTGACGGCTAGGGGGGGTTTGACCCCGGGGTCAGCCCATTTTTTGCCATTTTGTAGGCCCAGGAAAGGGGGTCAGCCTGGACCAAATTTTCGAAAAATTTTGACCCCGGGGTAGCCTGGACTGAAGGGTCCTTAGGGGGGGAGAAGCCTGGACTGGGGTACTTAGGGGGGAATAGCCTGGACCTGCCAAAAAAACTTTTGGAAACTGCTAAAAACGTTAACATATTATAAGAGGTACCTTTTTGTTGATTTTTTTTTGCTTCCGGTAAAAGTTTGACCAATCTTCTATTTTTTGGTTACATAATAAATAATAATAATCATTGTATTTTGTTTTCATTTCATTATTTTGCATGCAGCAACTTGCTGGGCAAGTGTTTAACAAACGGCGGCAGCGCAAAAAACGGACCGGTTGTTTAAAAAATGAACATCTGAATATTATTTTTTTAATGTAATGTACCAACCAGTTTGTAAAAAACCTAAGGTTTATTATAAATTATAAAAATTTGCATAGAACACTAAAATTATTGTTATATTTATGAGAAATATATACATATATAAAGTTAGCGCACTAAATTTGTGCGCGCACAAATTTCCGCGCACAAATTTTGAGCCTGTATATTATCAGTCGCGCGCACGAAAGAGTCGATTTGTATGCCTATCGCACATTAAGTAGATAGGTGGGGGGGTGGAACAGCAGTTAGGGGGGAAGGGTCAAAAACCGCCTTCAAGCGGGGGGTCGGCCTGGACCGAGGTGTTATTGGGGGAGGGAGGGTCCAAAATGGGCACTAGGGGGGGGGGTACCCAGGACCAACCCTCGGGGGGGGGGGGGGGGGGCCGGGCCGTCCAGGCTGGTCGGACACCTATGGGCGCGACTGAAAATATACAGGCTCAAAATTTGTGCGCAGAAATTTGTGCGCGCACAAATTTCGTACGCTAACTTTATATACGTATATATTCCTCATAAATATAACAATAATTTTAGTGTTCTATACAAATTTTTATAATTTATAATAAACCTTAGGTTTTTTACAAACTGGTTGGTACGTTACATTAAAAATAAAAAAAAATAAAATTCAGATGTTCGTTTTAAAAACGAACCGTTTTTTAAAAACGAACGGTCCATTTTTTTTAAACGACCGGTCCGTTTTTTGCGCTGCTGCCGTTTGTTAAACACTTGCCCGGCAAGTTGCCGCATGCAAAATAATGAAATGAAAACAATGATTATTATTATTTATTATGTAACCGGAAAATAGAAGAAAGTTGGTCAAACTTTTACCAGAAGCAAAAAAAATCAACAAAAATGTACCTCTTATAATATGTTAACGTTTTTAACAGTTTCCAAAAGTTTTTGTGGTAGGTCCAGGCTATTCCCCCCCCCTAAGTACCCCAGTCCAGGCTTCCCCCCCCCCCTAAGGACCCTTTAGTCCAGGCTACCCCGGGGTCAAAATTTTTCAAAAATTTGGTCCAGGCTGACCCCCCCCTCCTGGGCTTACAAAATGGTAAAAAATGGGCTGACCCCGGGGTCAAACCCCCCCCTAGCCGTCAGGGGTTGGACACCTATGGTAGCTATCTGAAGACTGTATAGGTAGGTGAATGAAAAAAAAACTTTTTGGCACCTATGCTTGGCGTTCTCATTCCACTTATGACTGTTTAATATTAATTCTGTAATTTTTTTTGCAAAGGCAGGGTTTTGATTCGAAGCTTCAGAGCTTTGGAGAAAGTTTTAAACATTATTATTGTTTTTATTAAAAGTCCGTGGTATAGGGTAGTGCATTTAATTTCGGCACATTTTTGTTTTTCCGATGTAACTTTTCACTGTATGGCCCGATTTTCCTGCTTGATAGCTCATTTTAAAGCTTTTATGATACTGCGTTGCGTCTTAAAAGTTTCAATGTACGAAAGTTGTTTTTTTACTTAATTAATTCAGTTTCTAAAAAAAATATGGAAACTGCCGAAATTAAATTTATGCATTCAATTTCGGCACTTTACAAACAATTGATTGTTTCTCAGTCAAAACATCATCATTTTCAAAAATTTAAAAGCCTATCATTATCTCCAGACAGTTTTCTTTAATCTAAGCTTCTACTTGTTGTTCAACGTGTAACTGGAAAAAGTTACAGCTAAAATGCCAAATGGTATCAAAATGAACAAAATTTGGGAAAAAATGGTATTTAATTTTGGCACTTTTTAAAAACCCCCTTAATCAAGTTTAAGTGCAGTGCTGTGACCCCTACACATTTTAACGTTGTCTTTTAACTATTTACAACTACAATTTAACACCAGACTACTTAATTCAACCCGTTTTTACCTACAGTAATGTGTGTGCCAAAATTACACTATTTTATTTTATAACGATTGCTCACCACACACGCAACGTAGAACCATGGGGACTAAAAATTCGGAAAATAGACTAAATTTTACCAGGAAAGTTTAATTTTTAAACCAATTTATTACGTAATCATAAAATGCTCATGTTCTAAAAATGATAACAATTTTATTTTTTGTAAATCACACAATTTCACATGAAAATATCATAACATAACAAATAAAAAGCTCACGACAGTCATCTACATATAATTAGCTCTCATTTGAGCTATTAAACGTCGTATTCCGTCCAGGATTACCAAAGATATAGTCCAAAATCAAAAATTCCCAATTCGGAAAAGTGCAGAAATTAAATGCACTATCCTTAAATTGTGTGTAAAATGACGTATGTTTTTTAAACAATACACGAAGTTTTTTTTTTATTAATTGCATTATATTAAAGCAAGCAAAATGTTATTTATAATTTAAAAACGAACCGACTTATGATTAAAATTTAGTTTAGCTCATTCAGCTTAAAAAATTTAAATATTTGTGGCAAACGTATTTTTTCTTTGCTCAGTACCCTCATGTCCAGTACCCTCGTTTCTTAGAATCTTTGGAATTGTCCCCAACCCCTTTCCCCCCCCCCAATAATACCCTGGGCGCCAAGGCGGCAGTGCACAGGTCTGCATGTTTACTTGGGTGCAAGTTCCATATGTGTACCAAAATTTGATTGGACCAATCCAAAAGTAAATACAAATTGTAAAACATCATTATAGTAACTAATTTATTAGTTAAAGTATGGTTATTTAAAATGAACATAAAACACAAATAGAATACATGACAAAAACTAAAAATTAATGTACATAACTAATAAAACAGCTGCACAGGTAATATAAAATTACTACTAACAAACAGCCAGATTATAAAATTTTTAATCAAATGCTTGTAAAAAGTGATTTTTTTATTATTTAAAAAAAAGATTTTTGGGTTGTCAAAATGCTATAATAAACAAACGATGGTTTAATCTTAATGCTATCATGCGGTTTATGATTGGATCTTGAAAATATCTAAATGTTTAACAATCATTAGTAAGATACAAGTTTATTTAAGGAAAAAAGAAACTAGACTTTGGCCGATTACATTAATAGAAAAGAAGGTAGTTAATTTCAGATGACAATGACACATAAATTTGTTTGCTCTAACCAAGAATATATAACACAAGAGAATATCTGACTGCATGCTAAATTTTTGACCAAAATTTTGCAAGAAATGTCGCACTTTCAAAATTAGTGTGTGACTTTTCTTGCAAAAACCGCCATTTTCTGCTAGTTTTTCTGTGCTGCGATTTTTAACAGTTTTTTGCAGTGGGGACAAGGGCGTAGCCAGGGGGGGTTGTAGGGGTGGCAACCGCCTCCCCCCCTTTTGGGCTGGCGGAAGTAAAAATTTGGGGGTCCCAAGAGAACAATTTTAAAATTTTTTTCTCGCGCTTCGCTTAGCGCTCGACATTTATATCTCTTTTACAACTTTTAAGTGATGTTTCTAATGAATTTCAAAGACATTTTTTGAAAATTTTTTCGCGCTGTTGCACGATTTTAAATGTTATACCTTTTTAAATCTAAAATTTTTTAAGTTTAACTTTTAAAAAACAATGCAAATAACAGCAAAAAAAATCACTTAGCGCAAAGCGCAAAAATTTTTTACCATTTTTAATGTCTTTTTTACAGTATTTTGAAAATTTGGAGTACAACCCCCTACAACTTTTCCCCTCTTTTGAAAAATTTGTATGGAGTACAACCCCCCTTTCCAAAACCCTGGCTACGCCCATGAGTGGGGACGGTGACTTCTTTTGCACTCTATACTGCTTTATTCGCACTGCAATTATTTTTGCACTGCGAGTCTGCCTGCACAACAAAAAAATAAAAACATAAAGCGAAGCAAAAATTTTGTGTTTAAATGAGTAAAAAGTCGTTGTTTTTTTACCTTAAGGTAGAACACTACAGTTCCAAACATTTCTTTGATTTTTTCAAAAACAACCACTCATGGATTTTTGAGGGTCCTGATTACGAATCCGAACTTTGTTTTTTGATTTGACCCCCGAGGGGGCGCTAGGGGGGGTTGCAACCTCCCCTAGGAGGGACACTCTGACTCTACCCCGGTTTTACTTCAAAACCACCTTAAAGTACGTACTCTGGGTTGAATACAGTATTGAATAATGTACATTTTTTTTATATTAAAAAGTTAAAAAAATTAAAAAAAGTTAAAAATAAAAAAAACAACATTTTTTTGGTGTTAAAAATAACTCCCAGGGGGATTCGAACTTAGACCTTCTATATGCTGAGTCCTACGCTCTAACCACTCGCCTACTGCTACGTCTTGTGTACCTTTGTTAAAAAGTACTTTTAAACGAATGTTTCAAAATGTAGTTTCCCCAAAAATATATAATATAACGAAAAATGTGCAACTCCTATATAAAAAAGTACAGAAAAGGTGGCCTTTATAACGAGCCTCTCCATTTAAATGGCACCCTCCCTCTATAATAATGGCCTTTTAATTCAAAGGAATTTCCCGTTTGCCTACGTCACTTTACACTAAATGCGCGCGCATCCCGCAAATGAAATAAAATGTTTTTATTGATCCGCGCACATTTGTGCTGAATAACGTAGGCGAACAGCATATTTTCCCGCATTAAAATGGCTACTTTGCCATTATTATGGAGATTGTCATTTAAATGGAAAGGCTCATTATAAAGGCCACCTTTTCCGTACTTTTTTATATAGGAGTTGCACATTTTTTGTTATATTATATATTTTTGGTTTGCCGACATCAAATCAAATTCATCCGTTGCAAAATTATAAAAATTTGTTTAAGAACCGATTTTAACAAACTATATATAAAAATGGAGAACTCAACGAGTTAGAAACATTGGCGTTGTTTATTTAAAAATCGTATAGAGATCTACTGAGAAATTGGGCTCCAAAGTTAATAAAATTTTGTCAAAAAACTCTTCAAAATGTCGGGTTTTCTCGGGTTATTTCTATACGATTTTGCTGAAAACAACAGGAAAGTTTTATCTACTCGTCTTCTAATTACGTACAAAAAATTTTTAAAATCGACACGCACAAAAAAATTTTATATGTCATGTTGTGAAAAAAACCTGCGATACGTCGGAATCCCCTTTGTGGACCATTCCCACAGCTTATTTCTAATTTTAATGTTTCATCAAAATATAAAAAATGATGTTCAGGACATGAGGATTAATACAGTATGCAGTTTATAAAAATTGGTTACAGCTGTAATGAATAGCGACTGCACAAAGTTTGTGCGGTTTTTACTGTAGTGTTCCACCTTAAGATGTTAAAACTTTTTAGTTTTAATGAAATAAACTAACTTTCCAACATTTAAAAATTAAATAAAACAAGTTTTGAAGTTTTTACTCCATTGAAAATGACTACCAGCGTCTGTTTTTTTTTGTTGCGCATTCTCTTTTGTTATATTCTTGCTCTTACCAAATTGTCTCACACAGAACTTTGATGCACCTTGTTTATCAATTTTGACATAAAAAAATAATAAAGTTGGTATTAGTAGGTGTAGGTTTCCCTGTCACTCTAATCTCTTTGTTTGTTATTAGGTTTTCTTTGGCACAAAAACCTTAGGTGGCTCACCAGAAAACATTAAGAAAAAAAGACAAATTCCCTTCATGCAACACTAGTGATATGCATTTTTAATATCAAAACTGTTTAAAAAGGAAATACATAAATATGCATAAAAATGTATTTATAACGGTAAGAGGCATTGGTTTGCTCAATGAAAGTATAAGTTTGTTTTTGAAAATATTTAGAGATTTAGACAAAACCAAATCTGAAAGTAAGTTGTCCTATACAGAAACAACTCCCTGCAAATAAATTTTTTTAGTTACATCCAATCTTAATGCTTTAGCTTTCAATTTAAATACTGCCCCCCCCCCAAAT
>JASAMX010032357.1:0-29610 GCA_030248175.1 Microlaimidae sp. YZB2_3 | reverse complement strand
AGAGCAATACGCAGGGTTGTACCAAGTAGTATACATACAGTTGGTCTCCGAGACCCTCTACGTAACTCCTCGGTGTAAATCTTCGGAGAAAGTGCTTTGAGAATCTGCCAATTTGTTATTATGTTTTTAAAATTGCCCCTGAACTAGAGATCGTATAAAATATGTGTAACTGCGATTTTTTTAAAAACGGGAATAGGGACCCTACTTATTTACAGAATGAGTCACAGTTGCGTGTATTTTATAATTACAGGAACTCAGTTTGCCGTAGTAACAACGAATCGCCAAACTGACATTAGAATTTTTGCAAATTGAGACCGAATGGGGTTATGGGCTATCCGGGTGAACACCCTATTATCCCTTTCCAGCTTCCATGTCGTTTAGAACGAAATTTTTTAGTTTAAAAAAAAAACCTGCTGATTTCACCTTATCCGCACGGCCCGAACCTTATTTTGGAACTTTTATTATTTCAAAGAGAAAACAAACAAAAGAAAGGTTAAAAAAAATGTTTTAATCCAGCTTTGGAATATTTTTTTATTCGGTTTTTAACATTGGAAAAAATGGTCTTTTATGTTTTTTTTCTTTTTTCGTTCATTCTTTGAAATGAACGATTATTATATAGGTTATATCACAGTATAGAAATGTTGAGGGTGTGGCGCAGTGGCAGATCTATAAATTCTTGCGTAATAAAGGTCCCTGGGATCGGAGTCCCTGGTGAGACATACTGCATTGTTATAATATTTTTTGTTAATATTGTTATATGTAGTATTCGGTTGCGCAATCAGCGCCTAGTATGCTTGCGAGTATGCTTGTGTGGAGTATCTTGTTATTAAATGTTGTGTATTCCTGCTTTATAAAAAACTTTTTTTTAAAATAGATTATGTAGTAAGTATTATTTTTTTATGCAAAAGCAAAAAATTTTGTTAAATTCACAAATAATGATTTATAAATAGCTTTGCTTACTCTTTTGAAAGTTTTAGTAAAAGGACTTTATAAAGCTTTAAAACCAGTTTTGTTCTGTCAGTTTATTTTCTGCAATGTTTCGTTTAATCATTTTGAAAATTACGCCTCCGGTTAGTAAGATTTTTTATCACAAATTTTTTATGACTTTTGTCAAATATTGATGTTTGTTGTATATCGTCGCTTTTTACGGTTATATTTATATGAACATTTTCTTATTTCCAGTTTTATTGTTTTCTCAAAATTATTTCGTATATCGTTATTCGCTCAGTCTGTTTACCAAGAAACTTATTGTTTTCAGTGTGTGTGTATAAGTTTTGGAATACGCACCAATATAGAAATGTTCGGCTTCATAAATGGAGTTCGAGAAGCAAAATTAGTTTATAGAGCAGAAATTGCGTTATAAAGGAGTTGTATAGACGCGCACTCTATGTACACACAGGCGCCCAGCCGGTTGAGATTTGATTTCGCTTTGAAGTTTGTGTGGAATGCCCACTGCGTATTGAATTATATCTGGGAGATCGCCTTCCTCAGCCGCTTCTGTCGAAGCTCCTGATTTTCGAGATAAAATCGGCGTAAGCTGAAAATTTTCGGTTTTCCTTTCGATGTTATCTGAATTTTTACAACCTTTTTTGGAAAAAAGTACCTATGCAAAAAAAGGAACTTGCTATTAGACTTACCCTAGTGTGCGTTTTTTAATTATTTTAGAGCTTTTTTTTATCAGATTATAATTAGAATTTCGGTTTTCTTTCGATGCTATCTCAATTTTTACAACCTTTTTGAAAAAGAATCATGCAAAAAACGAACTGCGCATTAGAATTACCGTATTTCCTGAAGCTGCTGCGTTTTTTAAACTCATTTTAGAGCTTTTTTTATCAGATTATAACTAGGAAAATGTTGATATTAAGAATTAAATATGTTTTATTTTATCCAAAATACATTGAAAAATAATTCGGTAAACTTTTGGCAAATATCAAAAATGTTATATTATAAAAAAAATTTGAAACTTATAATAATAATTGTTTTTAAAACTATAAATTGGATATATAATTGCGTTTTAATATAAGTATGGTGTGTTTACAAAAAAAAACGTAAAACCCACAATGTTTTTGACTTATATGTAATTTTTGTTTTTGTATAGCAAAATAATGTAAGATTTATTCTGCTTAGCTATGTGCCTGAGAGTCCGAGCTCCGGAGCAGAACTCCGCTTTTAGGACCTCCGGAGCTCCAGGGGTTGCTCCGTAGCTCCTAAAAGCGGAGTTCTGCTCCAGAGCTCGGAGCTCCGGGGCACATCACTAAGCAGAATAAATCTTACATTATTTGCTATACAAAAACAGAATTTGCATATCAGTCGAAAACATTGTGGGTTTTACGTTTTTTTTTGTAAACACACCATCTTTATATTAAAAACGCAATTATATATCCAATTAATCGTTAAAAACAATTATTATTATTATAACTAGAATTTTTTATAATATAACATTTTTGATATTTGCAAAACTTTACAAAAACTAAATTATACTTTTCGATGTATTTTGGATAAAATAAAACATATTTAATTCTTAATATCGAAAACTGTTTAAGTCTTTGACATTTCCTAATTATAATCTGATAAAAAAAGCTCTAAAATAATTAAAAAAACGCACACTTCGGGAAATATACGGTAAGTCTAATGCGCAGTTCGTTTTTTGCATGATTCTTTTTCCAAAAAGGTTGTAAAAATTCAGATAACATCGAAAGAAAAACCGAAATTCCTAATTATAATCTGATAAAAAAAGCCCTAAAATAATTAAAAAAACGCACACTTCGGGAAATATACGGTAAGTCTAATGCGCAGTTCGTTTTTTGCATGATTCTTTTTCCAAAAAGGTTGTAAAAATTCAGATAACATCGAAAGGAAAACCGAAAATCTTCAGCTTTGCGCCGAATTTTATCTCGAAAATAGGAGCTTCGACAGAAGCGGCTAAGAGAAAGGCGATCTCCAGATATAAATTCAATACACGTGGGCGGGGTAGCTCTTCACGGCAAACTTCAAAGCGAAATCAAATCTCAACCCACTGGCGCGTGTGTACGTAGAGTGCGCGGTATACAACTCCTTTATAACGCAATTTCTGCTCTATAAACTAATTTGCTTTGTCGAAGCTTCCATTATGAAGCCAAACATTTATTATATTGGTGCGTATTTCAAAACTTTATACGGCCGCGCTGAAAACAATAGCGTTTGATTAAAGCGAGCTGAGCGAAATAACAATATACGAAAAATAATTTTAGAAATGGTAAAACTGGAAATAAAAAAATGTTAGTATGATGTAACCGGTTTTAAAAGCAACAATATACAACAAACATCAATATTTGACAAAAGTCATAAAAAATAAAGATAAGACAGTGGCGTTAATCACGGTTTCGTAATAAAAAAATTCTTACTAACCCGGAGAAGCACAGCTGCGTAAGCAGCAATCAATTCTCAGGCATAATTTTCAATAAAAAAATAAAAAGTTTTTCAGTTAAACGAAACGTCAGAAATATAAACTGACAAACGAAACTGGTTTAAAGCTTTATAAAGTATTTACTAAAACTTTAGGAAATTAAGCAAAGCTATTTATAAATAAAGTTATTTGTAAATTTAACAAAATTTTTGCTTTTGCATAAAAAAATAATACTTCTACATATTCTATTTAAAAAAAGTTTTTTATAAAGCAGGATACGCAACGTTAATCATGATACTCAGCACAAGCATACTCGCAAGCATACTCAGCACTAATTGCGCAACCAAATACTACATATAACAATATTAACAAAGAATATTATAACAATGCAGTGTGTCTCAGCAGGGACTCGATCCAGGGACCTTCAGTACGCAAGACGTACAGAAGGCTGTGCCACTGCGCCACAGCCTGGACATTTTTAACTGTGATATAACTTATATAATAATCGTTCATTTAAAAGAGTGAACAAAAAAAGAAAAAAACACATAAAAGACCATTTTTCCAATGTTAAAAACCGAATAACAAAATATTCCAAAGCGGGATTTCGATATCTTGCGTTAACCTTTCTTTGTTTGTTATCTTTGAAATAATAAAAGTTCCAAAATAAGGTTCGCCCCGTGCGGATAAGAGTGAATCAGCAGGTTTTTTTTAAACAAAAAAATTTCGTTCTAAACGACATGGAAGCTGGAAGGGAATGGGGTCATATTTCACCCGGAATAGCCCATAACCCCATTCGGGAATGTCATTGGGAAAGATGCTAATGTCAGTTTGGCAATTCGTTGTTACTACGGCAAAATGAGCTACTGTAATTATAAAATACACGCAACTGTGACTCATTCTGTAAATAAGAAGGTCCTGTTTCAAATTTAAAAAAAATCACAGACACACATATTTTATACGAACTCTGGCTCATTTTGCAGTAGTAAGGACGTAATGACAGATTGGCAGATTCTCAAAGCGCTTCTCCGAAGATTTCGACCGAGGAGTTATGCAGAGGGGAATTGAGTTCTCGGCCACACCACATTAAAGGGATTTGGAAAAAAAAAGAGATATGGAAAAGCGATATTGCGACGAAAAGAAATTTATATTTGCAATATGCGTTTAAATTAACACGATGGTGAGTTAAGGCTGGTTCACACTACATTACTTAAGACGTATGACGTAGCACTTAAGACGTAACACGTAAATTTTATCAGTTCACACTATCATACTTAAGACGTATGACGCATGACTTAAGACGTAAGAGAGATAGAACCGTGCTCTATCCTTACGTCAATTTTGACGTAAGCGAAGAAAAACAAACTGCGCAAATTTACTAACTGTGGATGATAAATCAATTTTTCTGTTGTATTTTCTTTAAATTTTTGCATGTTACACTGTAAAAAAATGTAAACAGCTATTCTAAGCAATAAAATATGTGAAAAAATTTTATTCAGGTCAAAAAGCTGATAACTCTCGCCCGAAATTGACCAAATTTCAAAATTTTATGTTTATTTTAACCTGTTTTAAATTTATAATTTGAAAACAATTAAAAATTAACGTTCCCGAATACTTATTTGTGCAGGATAAAATCAACAAAAAGCGTTTGTAAATGTTTTGTAGGAATACTTGTGCACCATTTCTACAAAATCTTTTTTTTCTTCAAAAAATACAATCATAAAACCTTTTTAGTTATAGAAGACACTGGGACGTTTATATATTTATCTCGACAGCGACGCTTAAAATTTTTTAAGAGTTTTGAGTTTTAACAAGATTTTGCCTTAGCATTTACCCACAAACGTATTTATTCTCTTTTTTTTTGTTTTTACACGATGAAAAAGCCAAAACATGCTGAAATTAAGGAGTCAATATTTACGTTTAAAATTTGGCCATTTTAGAGACAAAATTAAATTGTTTTTAATGCCTAAAACAACTGAGAGGTCTTACGCCATGCGTTTTAGACGTCGTAGTGTGAACTGATGGCGCTTACGTCTTACGACATACGTCATAAGTATACGTCATGAGTTAACGTCATACGTCTTAAGTGATGTAGTGTGAACCAGGCTTTAGTGCGCAAATGTTAAAGGAAATGGGAGAAGGATTGGGCGTAATATTTTAAAAATGCCGATTGAATAACTTAAAAACATATTTATTATTTAAATAAGCTTTGAATTACTTTTTTACGAAACAAAACCTCGGAGCTTCCTCAGCGTTAAACGGCCGGAGCTC
Source organism: Microlaimidae sp. YZB2_3 (assembly GCA_030248175.1). NCBI lineage: Eukaryota > Metazoa > Nematoda > Chromadorea > Desmodorida > Microlaimidae > Microlaimidae sp. YZB2_3. The sequence goes on along the minus strand of JASAMX010032357.1, from coordinate 23,957 downwards.
CGGAGCATGATAGTGGAGGTTTAAAACTTTTTGGTTTAATAATTAGTAGCCGGGAAAGAACACGATTTTCGAATGTGGTTTTTCGAATGTGTTCTAGCAAGAATATCATGGGTGGCGCGGAAGCGCCACGGTGGCGTGGAAGCGCCACGGGGCGATTTAGCCCCGCGGCGCCGCGACAACTATAATTAGAAAAGGAGGTTAAATTTTGAGACTCATTTTCATCTCCTTTTTCTTCTTCTTCTTCTTCTTCTTCTTCTTCTTCTTCTTCTTCTTCTTCTTCTTCTTCTTCTTTATCTTCTTCTTATTATTATGATTCTAACGCTCAATTATTAAAATCGATATTCCTCCTTCATTACTGATTGATCAAAAACAAACATGGGCTCATTGAAAAGAAGAAAAAATTACGCAACTTTTTTAGAAGCCATTTTTTTAATTTAGGTCTTTATTAGCGATTTATTGATCAAAATAGTAAATTGAAAAATAGCGAAATAAAAACTCCTAACCGCACAATAACAGCCTTTTGGCAACAATAGGGATTGTTCAGAGCAGACAGCAGACAGCTCCTCAAAAAAACTGCACAATAACAGCAGACGGCTGTGCTTGGTTGCTATTGATGGCGGAAACCGCTCAGCGCCATCTACTTCAACCGCGCGGGAAATCTCAAAAATAATAAATATTTTTTGTTAGTTTTTGATTTACTGATGAAAAAATTAATTTAAAGTTTTTTTTTCAAAAAAAATTGCACTTATCGGTGGCGCGAGAAGCCACGCGGTGGTTTAGCCCCACAGTACCGCGATAACTATAATTTACCAAGTTCGGGAAATCTCGTAAACAATAAATATTTTTGTTAGTTTTTGATTTACTGATGAAAAAATTAATTTAAAGATGTTTTTTTTTCAAAAAAAAATTGTACTTATTGGTGGCGCGAGAAGCCACGCGGCGGTGTAACCCCACAGTACGGCGCCAACTATAATTTACCAAGTAAGTTTTGTTATTCATGTTCATCTTCTTCTTCTCTTTATTATTTTTATTTTTAGATCAAAAATATAATTGCAATCCTTGCTACTGCGGTGATTTAGCCCCACTCCACCGCTCCAACTATAATTAGAAAACGTGCATAATTTTTTTTAATTAATTTTCATCTTCTTTTTTATATATCAAAAATATAATTGAATTATCGCTGACAACAGAACGCCACACGGCAATTAAGCCCCACGGCACCGCGCCAACTATAATTAGAGAACTTGGATAAATTTTGTAATTCATGTCCCTGTTTTCTTTATGATTAATAGATTTTTTTTTCAAACGCTTAACCGATAATTCTTCGTTGTTATTGATTGATCAGAAATAATTATGAGCTTTTTTGAATAAGGGTAAAGAATCGCGAAACAATTTTTAGTAGCCACTTTTTTCAGTGTTTCAATTCAAAATTTAATATTTTGACAACATAATTTTAAATTCGTATTAATAATCGAGCACTATTTGAAATTTATATTATTGCATAGCTAAGACTCTAACTTTTTTATATTTAATTTAAAAATTCAATTTATCAACCATAAACAAAGAATGAAGAATGTCGGCAAAGTTTTCACTTTGCAATGTTAACGAAAAATACGTTTATATAAAAAAACATTATATCTCATCAACGGATTAATTATAAACATTTGCCATTGACCAGCTAATACTATACTTTATTAGTTTTAATTTTAAAAAGTAGTAGACTAGCCTTGAAAAATACTCTAAGAATAGAGCAAGAAAAAGGGGCGATTTCTTCCTGGGCGTGTGTTTAGACAGAAAAGATGTGGACTAGTCTGAGATGGACATTATGTTCACCATAAGAAATTTGGAATTGATTTGGCAAGCTGCAATTTGAAATAAAAATTTCTACCGTACGACAATAATTTATTTAACGTTGAACTAATAACACAGCACTGTTGCATTTTTTTAGTCTGATGAAATGACAATTAAAAAATCATACTCACAGCAATGTTTGACAAGCGCGAAATCACCACTTTTTCAAATTTATAGTTGTTTCTAACACATACAAATATAACTCTCTAATTAAAAAAGTGGCGAATTCGCACTTGTCAAACATTGCTGTGATGTGAGTACACATCTTTTGTGTCTAAATACACGCCCGGGGAGAAATCGCCCCTTTTTCCTGCTCTATTCTTAGAGCATTTTTCAAGGCTAGTATAATACAAGAGAATGTTCGACTCTACACTAAATTTCTTAACAAAATTTTTAGAAAAGTCGCACATATGTGCAAAGTGCCTTTTTGTTTGTTGTGCAAGAATAATATCAGTGCAAAAAAAAGCGCAACATTGAGTGCAAAACAAGTCGCAATTTTTTTCAAGAAAACCAACACAGGCGTTCGAAATCGCAGCGCTGGAAAACTAGCAGAAAATGGCTGAGTTTTGCAAGAAAAACTGCAAAAATTTGTGCATGCGCGATTTTTGTAGCAAAATTTTGTTCAAAATTTAGCGCACAGTCGGAAATCTTGCTTCTAGTAAGGCTGTAGGTAAAACTAACTTCTTAATGAAGAACTCGATTGCTTCCCAGGATGACTTTTTGGTTTTTTGGTGGCCAAGGCCATGGCCACATATTTCACTATATTAATTAGTGATGGGCATTTTTGGGATCCGTATGTTCCGGGCAAAATTTGGAATTCCGGTTCCGAGTCCTGTTCCGGGTTTTTGAAAAATCTCAATTCGGGTTCCGGTGTTCCGGGAGTTCCGCAGTTCCGCCCATCACTATATTAATCAACTATCAACTTTAGATTTCTTTGTGTCACGAACTCAAAAAAATGTTCTTACCGGTGTTACATAATAACATAAATAAAGAAAACAAGAAAAATAAACCTGGTTAACACCAGGCAACCTGTTTCATAAAAACCTTCGTAAATTCTCATTTTACAAATCTCCGCCTATTTTTTGTAAAATACACGATAAAGGTTTTTCGACTTGTAATCCAGGGGGAGCATCTCCGCGCACTGCTCCGCACTGATTGGTCGCAGCCACGTCATTTCATTTCCGCTGACCGATCAAAATTCGCCGTGTCATATATCCTCCATCATGTAATTTACAAAAAATAGGCGGAAATTTGTATAATGAAAATTTACATACGTCTTTATGAAATAGGCCCCACCCCCAGAATAACAAGTGACAACGCGTCGACACTGCAGTACAATTGACACTATAACTGTGGAAATGCGCGAGGATTGCGTTGTCACTTATCACTTGTCACTAAAAAAACCTGGTGGAGGAGCGTTATCGCTGATACTGCGGCACAATGAGTCATCATTCGTATGATTTTAATGCGACTGTGACTCATTTCGAATTTTAAACGGTGACGTGCGAATTCCCCATAACAATCAAAAATGCGTTTGCAAACTAAAATGTGTTAAAAAAAACTAAGTTTTAATCATAAAAGCATTAAAAATGTTTTGATTTTTCCCTAAGCCTAAGCAAAGCCCTAAAATCAAGCTAAATTTTATCATGATAAAATTTTGTTGTATTTTCCAAGTGTCAAAATTTAAAGGAAATATTGCAAACGAATTATATTTATGGGGAATTTACACCACCTTATTGGAATTTTGAAACGTTTATGGGGATTTTGGCCTATGAGGAATTTGTCCATGGGGTTTTTATACGGACCCTTTTAAACACCACTCGTTTAACTAGACAATAAGTCGCAGCCACGTGTATTTTAAAATGATACTGTGGTTAATTCTGCTGTATTGAAGATGTTATGTTGCGCTTAACCACCTCCTCCATTATTTTCAAGGGAGCCTATTAGTAAAAATTTTCTGCTAAAAATGTCATATATAATAACATAATAATAATAAAAATATGATAATTCTCCAGGCTTTTAGATCCCAGGTCCTAAAGATCCCCTTGTTCATGAAACAATAACACGAAAATTGCAGTTATTTTTTGAAAAAAAACACACAAAGATAATTAAATAAAAGTGGATCATAATAAGATTGTATCGCCAGTCAAATGTGAAGTCCAGAAGCTCCATTTGAAGTGAAAAACGAATTGTTATTTGTAACTTTTTATTGCTGCAAAGTTTTTGCACGATAGCCAAAACCCTCCCATATAAAAGATTAAAAGGGGTGTCAGGGTGCCCCCGTTGAGAAATGAGTTTGTTGGTAGCTTTAATTGTTACTATTCTCTGTGAATATGGTAAGTCATTGTAAAAGATCATTGTAAAAGATAATTTTTTGGGTTTAGGGTCAATCACGATAGTCAAAACCCTCCCATTTAAAAGATTAAAAGGGGTGTCAGGGTGCCCCCGATGGAAATGAGTTTGTTGGAAGCTTTAATTGTTACTATTCTTTGTGAAATGGTAAGTCATTGTAAAAGATAATTTTTTGGGTTTAGGGTCAATCACGATAGTCAAAACCCTCCCGTTTAAACGGAAATTGTTTAGTCTTAATATTCTTTACAGAGTATTACCTAGAAACACTTTTAGCCAATTGATGCTTATGGAAAAAGGACATCATTCATTCGTTGGAGATTAATTTTTTTCCCAAACACTAATTGGCAAAAAGTGATTCTATTAGCTCCTCCCACAACCATTCCCACAGAGCAAAACATATATGACGTTATCACTAATATTATATGACATTTTGAGGTTCCTTAAAATTGTTACGTGTGTATTTTCAGTATTTTTGCAGCTCAGTCATTGAATAAAGTTCATAACGTTCTATACTTGCACTAGCGCCCGATGATTTGGGAATTATCGCTTATATTTAAAAGGCGTGCTACTTTGAAACATCAACACAACGGAGCTGTCACATTTAACTAGATTTACCCCGTTTTAATATTTTTTTTTTGGAAAAAAATTGCGTCTTAAGCGCTCCGAATAACGTTTTTTTGCACCAGCGCCTGATAATTTTATACTTATTAAAAATTAGAGGGCATCCTATATTTAAACATCAAAGCAACGGGATTTATCTGAATTAAAGAATTTTAAGCTATTCTTAATATTTAAAAAAAATTGTGTCTTAAGCGAACCGAAATGGGTCTTTGCACCAGCACCCACGACTTTAGAAATATCACAGTGTGTTTAAAAGACGTCTTATTTTGAAACATTAACAAACCGGTAGGTGTCCGATTAAACAGAATTTAACCCGTTCTGATTATTTAGGAAAAAATTTGTGTCTTAAACGCATTAAATCCAAATCACGTTCTTTCCACGAACGCCTAATGCGACATTAAAATTATCGCATATATTTTAAGAGCGTCCTACTTTGAAACATCAACACAACAGGGAGCTGTCAGATTTAACGGGGTTTAATCCGTTCTGGTTATGAAGTGAAAAATTGAGTTCTAAACACAAATGAGTATAAGTGTCTCTCTCCACTTGTCATCAATGTTAAATACATTGCTAATATTCGGTAAAGTACTATTTTATACAGAGAATAGCAATCGCGATTTGGACTCCGCGTTTCAGACGCTATAATAAGCAAAAAAAGCTTAAAGTATGAAACGCCGTAAAAAAATTATGTTCAAATTTGCCCATTGTTTTTATTCAAATGTTTTTTTTTCTAAGTTCCAGCTTACGTACATTTGTTTTATATCCTTCTTTGAAAGTAGACATAAACACGCGCACGCACGTAAATTATTTTTTTGCTTTTTAAAAATTTAAGATGAAATAAACACTTACACAATTTAACAAAATTCATTAAAATGTTTTGATAAATTTCAACTAATTCACTTCATTTGTTAGAATACAGCAACTTTTAAAAATATTATATAAATCTAAAATAATTTTCCAATGATAAAGATAAATTTATAGCTTAAACTAAAAATTTTATGCAAGAAACCACAGAAATAAAAGCTTCATTATTCAGTTTCTTACGTGGTAAAAATATAAAAAATTACCAACTACGAACAGCTGCGCTTTAAAAATTTCTTAAAACAAAAAACGGGTATTTTAGAAATTATCTATAATTAACTGTTATCTATTATCTATAATCTGAAAATATAATACGCAATTTAACAAACTGTTAATTTTGCCTTTTCACAAAATATAATAAAACCAGTCATTTTTAGACCTAAAAAATTAAGATTTTTACGAAATTGGTTATAAAAAAACGAAGAGTATTTATTTGTTATTAGTAATATAAAATCAATGTACAGTATTTAGCCTGCAAGAATAAACGCATTTAATTCCAATGTTCAGTTTTTTGTTGTTTTGTTTCCAATAATTTAATAAAATAATGGAAATCATTGGGTCACCCAGCGCATTTGTTTATAATCCGACTTAATTACTATTAAAATTTCTAAAAAAATATATAACCATAAATCTATTGTATTATGTTTTATTTTATTAACTTAAATAAATAATGTATTTAATGAATAATACTTTTTTCAGCAATAGATTTGTCATGGGGAAATCGAAGCTTTATTATTGCGATAAAAAATAAAGATAGTTTATTGAGTACATAAAAATAAGACGTTTCGGATTCAGCTGAATCTATCATCAGTTATACAATACATTTCTAAACTATAAAACTACAAAAGATTAATGTTTTTTAATCAATAATACTTTTTTTATTATTCTTTTAACCGCTGGCTTTATGATTTTATTTTTATTATTCTTTAAATTTAAACGATAAAAATACAATTCCAATATTATAGTGAAAATACAATTCTGATAAAAGTGTCCACCTCAAATAAAATATAAAATGTTCTGGAGGATTAATATTGTAAACGTAAATTTAATAACACATAATGTTTTGATTTTTATATCAAATAAAAAACTAAAAATAAATCAGCTTGCAAATTCCTTGTCATGAATTCAAAGTTTTAAATTCTTACCTGACATGGAATTGTCATGTCTGACATGTCATGGTATTAAAAATAAATTTTTAAAATATTAGCAATGGAATATTTTTGATTAGAAAAATATAATAATAGGAATTAGAAGAATATGAATTACAAAATTTATTCACCTCCTTCAGTTACGTGGTGGTTGAACCACCAATGATTTGGGTATAGAAAAATCAAATTTTACTAGTATTCTTACCTATATCAAGATTCATAGCTTCAGCTGTTTAAAGCGGAAAGAGTTATAGACGGAACTGTAAAACTACGCTCCTTAATTACGAATTTCAAGCTTTTTTGTCTTTATTCTAACTCTATTATTAACGTTTTTAATAAATTTACTAAAAATTTCAAAAATATTACTTATGGCATTACTTTTCAAATACCGTCTATTCATTAAAATATTCATCAAGTTAGTACAAAAATAGGGCTGAGCTCTCCGGGAAAAGGGTTCCGGAACTCTCCAGAACTTCGTTCCGCTCTGGAGTTTCAGAGTTTTGTTAACGTCAATAAATTTAACATTACTTTATGAAAACGCTTTAATTTGTTCCTGATTAAAGTTTAAAAATATAACGTGCTATTTTTTCAATAATTCAATCAAAAAATTTTACAGGATGATGATCCATTTTAGTTTTTCTAAAAAATATATAAGAATACATTAGTATTTAATCAATTTTTGGCAACGAAAATGACATTTAATTGGAATAATATGTCGGAAAACTGAGACAATCAACCTTTTTTATGTAAATACTACTTTCTACTTTCAAATTTTGAAAATTTGAGATATTATATTTGAACTTTCTTGTGGCAAAATAATAAAAATTTTATGATTTAATGTTTCAATATATTTTGGCTAAGGAAACTCAATAATTTTTTCACAAAAACAAGTAATAAACAATAAAAACATTATTTATAAGGGCGAATTTGATCCTTTAAAATTGATAAAATACGTAAATAAACTTATAAATAAAATTAAAGCGATAAAAGTGAGAAGTTGCATAAACATCTGATAATTGAAAAAAAGATCTGAAATTACTTAAAATGTAAAAATAAAATGCAGAAATTAACAAAAAATGTATTTTTATTAAATACAAGAAGAAAAAATGATATATAATTATATAATAATACATACATTGTATGGTATTATCAAATGTAAAAACTTCAAAAAATACGTTTCGCTCCTTATTTTAGAAATATTTTATAAAAAAATATATAAAAAGTAATAAGTAAAAGTAAAATTCAGTAAAATTCACATTTTTTAAAGTCTGACAAACGAAACAACATAATAATTAACACCACATTTTCACAAACTTGTCTTTAGCAGTGATAGTCAGCACTGCAGTGTGCATACCTCCAAGCATTTTTTTATTTTTTTTTTTTTTTTTTTTTTTTTTTTTTTTTTAATTTATTTTTTTTTTGTTTTTTTTTTTTTTATTATTTATTTATATTTTTTTTTTATTTTTTTCTCTTTCTTTTTTTTATCATTCTATTCCGCCTTTCTTCTAATGTATCTGCGTCTCTTCCTTTCCTCTTTTCAATATTATTATGCTTGATATTTATTCAACATTTCGTTCTACTTACGTGTGTGTTGCTCGTTTAGAATAGCGTGTTACTTGTACATATGTACTGACTCTTTGTTTTACGTGTGTGTGAGTGCGTGATCCATTTTGTTTTGTGGTATAACCTGCTTTCTTTTAATCGAAACCTTAATCGAAACCTTAATTAATCTAATCGAAACCGTTTTATTAAATTAATAAACTATACATATATTTATATTTCTATACATCTAATCAATAATTCAAAAATAATCTACTACTTAGACTTAGCACGTTGCACCTCGAACCTAGAACATAGCAGCTAGCACCCTAGAACTTAACACATAGCATCTAACTCCTAGTGCTCCAGTGTGAAACGGGCTTTGTTAGTCAAAAAAAAGAACGCTTTTTCATTAAGGTTCTAAAATACAGTTATAAACAAAACTATAAAATTTTGTAACAATATCAATTCTAAGACCATTAACGCGAGCTCTTAAAAATTTATTCAGCTTTTGTTTTGAGAACAACGAAACCAAAGCAACGCTTTATCATAAAAACCGCATAAAACTTGCAATAAAACCGAAACAGAGTGATAAATTTTCTAAAAGAGCCAAGCAACTAAAAATACAAATCCTCTGAAATAACGAATTAGGTTATATCATTTAAATGTAAAATATAAACAGAGAGAAAAAGTTGTGGGCTTTCATTGTATGTTATTCATAGTTGACCAGTCAGTCCTAATGTAGAGTGTAAAAAACACAAAAAAACACAAATTTTTTTTATTTTGTAACACATATGGTTTTAAATTACATAAAGAAACACAAAAAATTACAATTCATTATATTTAAACGCACCATTATTCTTAATGACATAAAGCCGATTTAAACAATTAAATTTGATAAAGCTTTACAATTTCAAATCTACTTTTTTTTACTAAATTATTTCCACCAATTCAACTCGAAAAGTTATAAAAATGAACGCATTCGGATTGGTGGATAACTCGAGACGATCACGTCAGGATTTTAAGGACCCCAAAATGTCATATTGTATTCGTGATCACGACAAATATCTCAATATTTACGCTACGAATATATCAATCGGTATTGGTTAACATCGAACTGAAAAAAAAATACATAAAGATAATAAAATTATGTACTCGGATTTGTAAGTGTAGATAACTCGGGACAGTATCGGCGATTTTTTAAAATTTAGGAAAAGTTACTTACGCTACGCATTATCTCACTCGATACTGGTTAAAATCGAACTGAAAGCAATATAATAAATAAAATTATGATGCCTGAATATTCGGCCGCTAGATGTCTACTCGGTATTAAAGGGTCGGAGCCGGCTGAAACCGCGCGCAAGTGCACAATCCCGGTCGAATCATTTTTACACTGCGTCTTAACTCTGTAGCAAAAGTCACAATCAGTAAAACATCAACGACACTCTGACTCATTTTGTATATATCATTTGTGTGTTAAGAAAAAAAAAAGAGTCACAGTTACGAGTATTTTTTGAGGACTCTGACTTATTGTGTCAGAGTAATGACGATAATGACGACCGGAGGGCTCAACCAGGCAGCTGGCGCCGGCTTTAACCTCCAGCGGCGGCGGGGGCGAACAAGCCCGCCGTTTTTACACCTCAACCCCCGGGTGAGCGCGTGTCGGTAAAATCACGACGACGGCAGAAGAAGTCACAGCCGACGCCGAATTGCACAGCGACCGCAGGACTCTTCGTGTATTTTTTTACTCACTGAAGGTGAGAGTCGCGTAAAGAGTCGCGCGAAGCGATTTTGACATTCTTGTGACACGAACTCTGACATAATAAGTCATAAGCGTCATAAAATGCTCATAACTGTGACTCTTTTTATAACTTAACACACAATTAATCTATACAAAATGAGTCAGAGTCACGTTGATTTTATAGTGATTGTGACTCTTTGTGTCAGAGTAATGACGATATACAGTATTATATTTGGCCGACGTATTAAAAACTTCATCACGACTGTACTATTTGTTTGTGTTTTAGCTCATTTTCGAAAGTTTCTTAGGTTTTTGAAAAATAAAAAATGAACTTAAAAACCTTAAAAACCTCTTTTTTTTGAAGTAACAGTTTTACACAAAGGCCAAAAAAGAGGTCCAATTAAGTGTATCAACAAAACAACAACAACAACAAAAATTTATTCTTGAAATCATTACGACAACAAATCAATAATCACCACCACAAAATCACAACATGATCAATTTTCGCGAACCGATTACGGTCGCTAAAAAAAAAATAAACAAAGGCATGGTTCACTAGAATGTTACTCAAAGGCTTAAAACATCAAGCACTAATTTGAGCCACTTTAAGACTGTTTCTAAACCATTTAATAGAAAGAGTAGTGACCTGTTTTTGCGTAAGCATATTCCATTTTGGAAAAACTCTATTAGAAATAAAAATTTGTAGGTGACGTATGTAGGCTCGTAAAATACTAGAAATAGAATTTGAATTGAATGTTCTAAAAATTAGAGCTTAGGTTCCATAATATCCTATTATGGTCGGGAAATAGATGTACTGTATACTATTAGTACACTAATGTTATACAATAGTATCAACTATTCGTAGACTATAGTAGTGTCTATTATTGTCTACATTTGTATTTTTATATACATAATAGACTGCACCTACAAGATGTATATTAAAAAAATAAGATCAAGCATAACGTAACCCAATGACTTAAAAAATTTTCATCATTTTTACATCAATATATAATTACCGATCTAATCTATACAATAATACAGCTATCGTACAAATTGACCAATTTTTTGCGAGATATCTTTAGTTGAATTCTTTTCAGTGCCCCTCGTATTTGTATCTACTCTGCTTGACTTATTGAGCTGTGGTGACTACGATATGAAATTATCTCTTTTGTCTGAAAGTCATTTTTCTTAAAAATTTTTACCCAATAAAAAGGAGTCACATTTCTAAATGAATTTTCTTCTAATTTTGACTCATATTGCCATAGTTTAGTCGACCTGTTGAAGTTTTAAACACTTGTGATGAGCAAACAACACATCATTGAAATTTCCACAAACCGCAAAGATTGTCATAAACACGAATTCCCAGCAGCTTTAAAAAAACTGAATTAATTTCTTAAAAACCACACAAACCGGAAATTATAAAAGGGATTAATTTAGAAAATAAAAAAAAATTGTCAGCTTATTTTTTTGTAAAAATATAGGGTAATAGGGAGGATTTTACAGGTAAAAATGCAGGAATTGTTAGCAAAGTTTAAACATATTGCGTGGCATTTTGTAGCTGTGAAATAACCTAATGTGCTATGAATAATTACCTTAATGATATAGACTTTGTTGATTTTTTAGAGTTAATGTTAGAAACTGATTGAAATATCGTTTAATCAGAAGTTAATGCTATTTTCCTTTAAAATATAAATCTCAAAACTATAGATCAAATTAAAAAGTAATGTTTTAAATATTTTATTAAAAATGCCATGTATTTGAGAAAAACGGATGTACTCTTTAATTAAAGCAGACTACAACATCTTTAACATAATAAAAAAATGACAAATACTTATGAAAAAATTGCACTTATCAGCTACAGTAAAACCAGATGTAGACTCCTTACTATGTAATATTAAATTATTAAATTTAATATTTTAATATTAGAGATTGTCTGTATAAATATAAAATTTTTTTACCATAAAAACAATTTTTCAAAAACATTAGTGAAAACATAAAAATGCGACATTTTGCGCTTGTTATTATTAAGTCCACAGAACACAGTAGCAAAAAGCAATTATTAAATTCTTCTATTTTTTTTTAACAATTGAAATATGGAGTTCAAAAAATGGTGTTTATTTTATGTTTTTATTTTATTTCTTTGTGTGCCGTTTTATCCTTCTCTCGCCTTGAGACGAGACTGGTGAGGAATCATTCCGAAACATGTCGGTTTGAAATAAAATCAACACCATTTCCTTCAACTACATTATACACAATCAGAATGGTGCTCTCTTTTTCATGGAATATTTTGGGAAAAACTGTTTTTTCATTTAAAAAAGACATGTATAACTCTGGAAGCCCGATGCATTAATTTTAAGAAATAATATAGGTTTTATAATAGTTTAATATAATATTATTGAAATTGAGGTAAAAATTAAAATTGTTCCATTTTTGAATGTTTTAAAACCCATAGTTCCCCCCTCCCCCTCTTCACCACTACTACCGTCTTCTAATTTCGACAACACGGTCTTATTCGTTTTGACGATTTAAAAATTTTTTTGCTTTGTTAAAAATGCGGTATATATTTAAAATTTTCGCCCTTAAATTCGATGGTTTTTGTAAGAAGCTTACCCTTGCCCCCAATAGCCCACAAAATTGTTTCTTAAAAACATTTTTAGCTGTTCAGAAGGTATTAGTATTGTAAAAAGTTACTTTTACTTTCACTTAAACTAATAAAAGTAACGGATTTTGGATTGCTTTTAGTTTTACTTTTACTCAACTTTTTAAATTTCAGTTACTTTTACTTTTACTCTTACTTGACTTTTGAAATTTGAATTACTTTTACTTTTACCCTTACTCGGATTTTTCCCTGCAAATACTTAAATTAATTTAAGTAAAATTTAAGTAATTTTAATGAGTAAATTCCCTATGGTCCTGTTGTCAAATAAGTGACAGAAGAAATTTTTTTAAGCCACGAACACGTTAAAACCATTTATTTTCACCCAAAAAATTTATTCCATCAAAATTTATATATAAAATTAGCAAAACACTCTGAGATAAAGCTCTGGAGCTCAAAAAATGGTGTTTTGCTCCGTTTCAAAATTACTTTTATTATACTTTTACTTTTACTTTTACTTAAGAAATAGGTCTTTTACTTTTACTTTACTTAAATAAAATTTTGACCGTTACTTTTACTTTACTTAAAATAAAAAATTACAAATTACTTTTACTCTTACTTTACCTAAATTAAATTTTTTTAATTACTTTTATTTTTACTTAAAATAATCGAAAATCATTACTTTTAACAAGAGTAGAAGATATGACCTTCAGAAAACGGCATTTTTTTGTGATTTTGTACGCAAAAGATTGTTAGTTGGGTACAAAAATTTGACTTCAACAATATAATTTACTCAACGAAAGCGGCAATTTTTTTTTTTTTTTGATTGCTAAGATTGGTGCAATATTTTTTGAGACATTGCGATTGTCGTAAGAAAAAATTGTGATTTTTAGCTAAAACCACGGAAGTACGGAAAAAAAAGAAAAAAATGTGATTTTTAGCTAAAAACACGGAAGTACAGAAAAAAAAGAAAAAAATGTGATTTTTAGCTAAAAACACGGAAGTACAGAAAAAAAAGAAAAAAATGTGATTTTTAGCTAAAAACACGGAAGTACAGAAAAAAAAGAAAAAAATGTGATTTTTAGCTAAAAACACGGAAGTACAGAAAAAAATGTGATTTTTAGCTAAAAACACGGAAGTACAGAAAAAAAAGAAAAAAATGTGATTTTTAGCTAAAAACACGGAAGTACAGAAAAAAAAGAAAAAAATGTGATTTTTAGCTAAAAACACGGAAGTACAGAAAAAAAAGAAAAAAATGTGATTTTTAGCTAAAAACACGGAAGTACAGACAAAAAGAAAAAAATGTGATTTTTAGCTAAAAACACGGAAGTACAGAAAAAAAAGAAAAAAATGTGATTTTTAGCTAAAAACACGGAAGTACAGAAAAAAAAGAAAAAAATGTGATTTTTAGCTAAAAACACGGAAGTACAGAAAAAAAAGAAAAAAATGTGATTTTTAGCTAAAAACACGGAAGTACAGAAAAAAATGTTCTGGTAGACTTAACCCGAACCGAACCTTGTGATTTCAGCCGATCATTTAAGGTGGAACACTACAGTTAAAACCGCACAAACTTTGTACAGTCACTGTTCATTACAGCTGTAACCAATTTTTAAAAACTACATACTGTATTAATCCTCATGTCCTGAACATCATTTTTTATATTTTGATGAAACATAAAAATTAAAAATAAGCTGTGGCAATGGTCCACAAAGGGGATTCCGACGAATCGCAGGTTTTTTTCACCAAATGACATATAAAATTTTTTTGTGCATGTCGATTTTAAAAATTTTTTGTACGTAATTAGAAGACGAGTAGATAAAACTTTCCTGTTGTTTTCAGCAAAATCGTATAGAAAAAACTCGAGAAAACCCGACATTTTGAAAAGTTTTTTGAGAATTGGAGCCTAATTTCTCAGTAGATCTCTATACGATTTTTAAATAAACAACGCCAATGTTTCTAACCCGTTGAGTTCTCCATTTTGATATATATTTTGTTAAAATCGGTCTGTAAACAAATTTTCATAATTTTGCAACGGATGAATTTGATTTGACGTCGGAAAACTACATTTTGAAACATTCGTTTAAAAGTACTTTTTAACAGAGGTATCCAAGACGAGCAGTAGCCGAGTGGTTAGAGCGTAAGACTCAGCATACAGAAAGTCTAGGTTCGAATCCCCCTGGGATTTATTTTTAACATCAAAAAAAAATTTTTTTTTAATTTTAACTTTTTTTTAATTTTTTAAACTTTTTAATTAAAAAATGTACATTATTCAATACTGTATTCAACCCAGAGTACGTACTTTAAGGTGGTTTTGAAGTAAAACCGGGGTAGAGTCAGAGTGTCCCTCCTAGGGGAGGTCGCAACCCCCCCTAGCGCCCCCTCGAGGGTCAAATCAAAAAACGAAGTTCGGATTCGTAATCAGGACCCCCGAAAACCCACGAGTGGTTGTTTTTGAAAAAATCAAAGAAATTTTTGGAACTGTAGTGTTCTACCTTAAAACTAAAAACTGTTCCGCTCATTTACTATTTTTTCATTAAAAATGATTTAATGCACATATTTTTTCGGTAAAAATTGATATATTGTTGAGAAGATTTTGCAAAAATCGAAAAGACACGTTAAAATTGCAAAATATGGGTGTTTTTTTAGTTTTAGTAGGCTTAGTGTGTATCTCGTTAAGTAGTGGTGGAGGGTGACATTACGCCGAAAACCAATTAAGTTTAAAAACTCATTTGGTAAGCTTTTAATTGGCCGGAAGTGTTATAAAGTCCGAAAATGTGATGAATGTTAATTTTCTAGAAAACTTTTAGGGTTGCCTTGAGAGTTATAAATAAAAGAAGTGTTTGCTTTAGACATGGTGTAGAGCAAAATTATAATTTTTAAAACACGTTTATTCCAATGCTTCGATCAAACAAAACAGATAAAAGAGATCATGGATTTTAACGTAAGCGGGTAAAAACCAGTAGAAAACGTAGGTTTTTACCCACCTACGTTAAAATCCCTGATGATGATCTGTTTTATATGATCGCAACGTTGGAATAAAAGTATTTTAAAAATTATAATTTTGCCGTTACACCATTTCTAAAGCAAACACTTCCTTGATGAACGTTAACATTATTTTTTATTTTTTTAAATTTTGGGAGTCATTTATCAAATTCTTTTCTCTAACTCACTAATTAAAAATATGTAAGTCTAAAGCAAAGAATTTTTTTCTGATCACTATAGTAAAAGAGTTCAATTAAAGAGTAAAACTTTGCTTGTCTTAGTGAAACGCTCCAATTTGTAATAAAATAAAAGAATATAAAAAATTGTACCCATTTACTTAACATATTAATTAAATTATTAGATGGTTAATACAACCTAAAAAGGACAGACATACATATAGCTCAAGTTTTTTGATTCTCAAAAATTGACCGTGTTAAATAATTTTGAATAATTAGACTATCTTATCTTCAATTTTTCAATTCTATCAATCGCACAATAAATTATTATCACGCTATAACAAAATAAAAGCGAGAATCCAATAAAATTCCTTGTGATTGAAACAATAAGTGATATATGAATCATTTTGGAAATCAACTTTCTACCTGCTTATCCTGCTTTCTTTGCTTTTTTCAGAAATTTTGCTGCCTCTTAGCTGTTTCCAAACTGCCTCCCATCCACATTTTATCCGCCTCTGTTCTGAATTCGCCGATGGCCTTTGCTTACATACGATTTAAGTTGTACTTGCCTCCTAAAATACCATTCATACTTTAACTATAGTAATGTTCCCCAGAACTCTGAAGCTCCACAGCTACATTATGTTTGTAGACTATTTTCATAAACCAAGGAATTAAAAAAGTCTCACAGTATAAACAAAGCAACTTTAAACATATATCAAAGTTAAATAAACTTGCGCTTATTTCAGGAGCGGAGCTTTTTAGCTTCTTTCGCTTTAAATGGCCAGATCTTCGGATTATAAATTTTGAATAAAATAGAATAGAATTGGTTTATTGCAACAAAAGGTTTAAATTTGTTTTTTTCTATTTAATGATCAGATAACAGAATTAATATTATACTAAGCATAGTCTATGCATAGTTTAATTCTACTGTTTTCATCATATCATTATTTCTTTTCCCTTTTTTTTCTCTTTTCTATTTTTTTTTCTTTTTTTTTCATTAACAACATCAATTCTGTGACTTAATTGTCGCCAATATGAAATACAAATTTAACAAGATATCAACAAACATAGCTATCTGATATGACTTTAAAGGTTCAATAAGAGCTCTTATTTGAGTCAGTTTTAAAACTTTTCTTAAAAGCATCCAAACAATCGACAGTTACTTGAGATGGGAGTAGGTTGTTCCAAGGTGTAACCACTCTATTAGCAAAGGAAAATTTCCTTGCATTGATTCTGCTTTCTTTGATGGTCAATTTAAAGGGATGACCACGGGTGGGCTGCAGGTTAAACTTGAAAAAATCTTTGGCTTGCAAATTGTTTAAGCAATGTATAATTTTAAAGCACTCATATAAATCAATTTTGTCTCTTCGGTCCTTTAATCTTTCTAAACCTAGGTAATCCAGTCTTTGTCCATAACCAACAGGTAATAACTTGCATTTATACAACAACCGTCTAGTGAAATTTTGTTGCACTTTTTCCAAAATGTTTATATCTTTTTGTAATTAAGGATTCCAAACTGCACTAGCGTACTCCGAAATTGGTCTAACATAGGACTTATATGCTCTGAGAAGATTGTTTCTAGAGTTTGAATTGAATGTTCTAAAAATTACTGATGTCACTTTCATTGCTTATTTTGCTGTGATTTCACAGTGTTTAGAGAATTTCATATCATGAGATATATAAACACCTAGGTTGTAGGAACACGATTAAATTTTAAAAAAAGGCGAAGCATGAAAAACCCGCATACTACCAATTTTTAAAACAACAAATTAGTGGTATATTTATATTATTATTGACCCTTCATGTATTGTGGCTAAAAAATTTTGTTCAAGAAAGTTGATTTTTTCCTTTTTTGTCGATTATCTAAAAATAATCTCACTTATTTGAAATATTCTAAATGAATTACAAAAGTGCAAGTGTTATCAAAAAAATAATAATCCGGGAATAAGTATATAAGTTGCAAAACTCTTACTTTATATTTTTTTTGTTTTAATTGTTTGTATAATACCTTTTTGAATCGGTATTCAATGTTCAATTTAAAACTATTCAACGCTCCTTTCAAAACTTAACATAACCTATGTCCTTTTTTATATTCCGAAGGTTTAAAAACAATGCAATTCTTGCGTCAAATCCAATCGACAGAGTTAATAAATTATGCTGATGATAATATAAAAGTGACAGCGTATTCCATATAAATCGGAAGGTAAGCGAACATTGGCCTTGAGTCCGTCCTGCTCTGAAAAAGTCTAGAATATTGTTAATTAAATCCGAAACCAACGTTTTTATTTATCTTTAATCGCTATAAAAACTAAATTATAATTAAATTAATCCACACTTATAATTACATAAATACGGTTTATGCTGTGTCGAATCTATTACTGTAAGGGAAAATTGAATAACTTACTTAATCGACGCATAACACACGTTTGAAATATTATGGATTGTAAAATTGCATTTATTTGTTTTGTGTCTGTTAAACTTTGATCAGCAGCGGTATGTGCATAGGTGGGCAGGGGAGGGGGTTATACCCCCAAAAAAATCCCGATTATAGCCGACACCCCCCCCCCCCTAAAATTTGGGGGTACCCCGGACACCCCCCCCCCTAAAATTTGGGGGGTCCCAGTACTAAAAACGCTAAAAATGGGGTATTTAAGGTATACCCCAAAAAAAATTTTGGGACACCCCCCAAATTTCGGGGGTCGGGTATACCCCCCTAAATCCGAGAGGCTGCCCACCTATGATGTGGTATAGTTAAAGTATTATAGAATTAAATGAAGGAGTACTTAAATACTTACAAGTAGTGTCCAGAAGAAATATCTCCTAAAAAATATCTTTGGAAAGTATATCTTCTTTGAGCAGTTATTATTATTCGGCATTTTTATTAGTTTTTTTAGGCTTTTTTTTCAATTTTTATGTTTTTTTAGCTTGATTTTAAGGGTTTTGCTGAGGCTTAGAGAAAGCAAAGTTTTTTCTGTTATATGAATTTAAACATGTTTCCGAAGATATTATGCAGAATGTATTTTTTCCTGACGCCGTTCCAGTAGTACTGGCCTATTTTGTCGTTACTACGGCAAAATGAGCCATAGTTCGTATAAAATATGTGTGCCTTTAACTTATTTTAGAATTTTAACAACACCTTATTAACTCCAGAATAAGTCACAGTCACGTGTATTTTTTAATGATAGTGGCTCATTTTGCCGTAGTAACGACGATTTTTTGTCGCGTGTTCCCGACGCGTCTAAGTGTTGTAATTAAAATTACTTTTTTTAATTAAATATATGAGTACAAATTTTTTATTGCTTTTCTCACAAGAAAATATCACTCCTACTGCTTTTGCAGTACTACCACAGTATTTTTTGTACAACGTATGGAAAATTTTTACTAATTTTGTTTCTTTAACTAAATAGAAAACGAAATGTGAGATGTAATAGAAAAACGCCCAAAAAGTTTGTATAAAAGTAGATGGGCACTGGAATAAAAACATCGAGCGCTCATATCAACGGAACATTTTACTATTGCATAGTTATGAACATATTTTTATTTCAAAATATTCCAAAGTTTTTAAAGTATTCCACTTTTTATACAATTTTAGAAATTTATTTGCATTAGCAATGTATATTTTCTTGTTTTTATTTGGTTTATTTACGAACTGTATTTTAGATGTCTATGCAAGTTTCCTAACGAATACATAGCCAAAAAAAGATTTTAAAATTTATTGGCTAAAAACTAGTTATGATATTAAGTTATTACACATCAAGTTTACCAAAACATGCGCAAAGCGTGTTTTTTGCTTTTTAGGTTCTGCAAAAACCATAAATTTTTTGACGAGATTTTGAAATAAACGTCAAAATCTGTCTCGAGAAGTACTAAAACTTTAGCCACAATTCTAAAAGCTTCTTTGAAGAGAATTAGATTGACGTATTTTTTACGTTATTCTAAAAACGGTTTCGGATGAAAATAGAAATACTGCAATTTTCGAAACTATGTACGTGAACTCCTATAAGGGCTGGTTCATACTTATGTAAAAACGTCCTTTGGACAAAGTCCAAACGACGTTTTTACATACGTTTATACGCTGTGTTTGTCCTTTGGACTTTTTCCAAAGGACGTTTTTACATAAGTATGAACCAACCCTAACTCCTAAACTAAAGCTCGCGGTTTTAAGTAAAAGAATGGTGTCTATAATCGCAAGAGTATTATCATGTTTACCTGAAAAAAATACCTGAACCTGATTATATTCCTTGACATTGTACCTATATTTGGGGGTGGAAACATCATTTCCCCTAAAGTTTTAATATAAAAAACCCCCACCACTAATATATCATTTGCATTCAAAAATTGAGGCAAATTTGCCAAAAAATTTCGAAAAAAGGTAATTTAGAACAAAATACCTGTTTTTAAAGGTGCAGTATACTAAATCATGGTGTATTTTCTATTGCTGTTTACTTAATACTAATCGAGGTATCAGGTCAAACTGAGAAAAAAATTGTATTGCACCAAAAATTAATTCTCAACGACTAACAAGTTATTAACAAGAATACCGCTTGGTTATTTCAATTGTGTTTTTTATGAACAATTTTTCAAAATAAAACATTTCTACAAAACGGATATTAAAAAAACTTCATAGAATTCATGCTAAGGTACCAAAAAGCTTAAATTGTGAATTTGGTTCAATTACAAAATATATTAGAAGAATAATGCCATTTTAAAAATATCATATTCCAAAAATAATGTTTGGTGTTTGGTTTATCGTGTGTTTTAGAAGATTTTTATAAATGCAAAATGTAAAACTTAAAGAAGTGAAATGTCTATTTTACAGGCAGTTCACATTTTTTAAAAGTAAAATTTTAAATAGCTTACAAATACTACCAGAATAACAGCAAACAAAAACACACCAACTATAAATCACAAATTAAAATTTTTTTGAAAATGACAGTATACTCATTAAACACTTTTTTAAACTGAACGAAATTTAAAACTAAAGGTTTTGGTACCATAGCATGATTTCTATTAAGTTTTATTAATATCCGTCCAATAAAAAAATTACTTTTAAATAATGGTGTATAAAAAACAACATATTGGAAATAATCAAGTAGCATCCTTGTTAATAACTCGTTAACCGTTAGGAATTAATTTTTGGTTTAATACATTTTTTTCTCAGTGTGACCTAATACATCGATTAATATTAATTAAAACGCAAAATAAAATACGCCATGAATTAGTATACTGCACCTTTAAAAGGTTACATGTTTAAAACTCCGTTTTTTTAGAGAATTTTGAAATGTGTATATGTTTTATTAAAATAAAAACTTGTCATTAAAATACATTAAGTTGTGTTTTTCATTCCTATTTAATCCCCAAATCGGCTGGAAGGAATTTTTTAAAAAAATTATTTTAAAGTTGTTTTTTTTGCAAAATGCGTCACTGATGCGGATGCACAATTAAACATAGTGGACAGGCGCTTGGGGGGCGAGTTATTATTCAATCGACCTTGGAGAAGGTTAACAACCCCGATTTTAAAATTCGTCAGATAGCGTCGATTGAGAAGAAGGAAAATTCGTGGGGAAAAAAACGCGGAGGCACGTAGATATAAATTTCGTGCGCGGGCCGAATTCGCCGGCGCGCTGTTCGTGAGGAAAAAAAACAATATTTTTCACTTTCGTTTTGTTTTTACATATGTATACGCGGTTTTATTTTATCCATTCTAGTAACCCGTAAAGGTGGCGCTTTGTGCGGCGCGGAAACCGAGACGAAAAAAACAACCAAACAACGCAGATATAATAGTCCGCCTGTTGTTGTTGGTAATTTCCCGGGAAACGGAGGAAGAAATTATGAAAAATTTCAAAGATTAAAAGGGGTGTCAGGGTGCCCCCGTTGGAAATGAGTTTGTTGGAAGCTTTAATTGTTACTATTCTCTGTGAAAATGGTAAGTCATTGTAAAAGATAATTTTTTGGGTTTAGGGTCGATCACGAGAGTCAAAACCCTCCCATTTAAACAGAAATTGTTCACTGTTAATAGTCTTTACAAAGTTATAACGTTATAGAATCACTTTTAACCAATTAGTGCTTATGAATAAAAGGAGATCTTTCATTCATTGGAGATTCATTTTTTTCCGAAGCACTAATTGGCTAAAGGTGAAGTCGCAAAAAAAATCGGTGAAGCCTATTGCTAAACTTAAAGGTGCGATGTGGAGTCAAACTTTTTGTTTTCGATTTTGTGTTTTTAAAATATATTTATAAAAAAAGACACAAAAACATATGCTCAGTGTCTACAATGCACATTTCTAAGGATATGCACAGGAAAAATGTTTGTATATTTTTACAATACACGGTCCTATTATTGCTTACTTTTTGTTTTTTTTTAACATTTCGCTCAATTAAAAAATGCTGGTCTCGATTTCGGAATCAAATCAAAATTTGGCGCCATAACAATACCACAATTTTGTTTATTTTCGTTGTATATTTCGAAATTATGCCCCAGGACCAGCTGCCCAAAGGCTGTCGAAGCCGTGGCGCAGTAACAGAACGCTCGCGTCTAACGTACTAGAGCTTACAAGATCGAGTCCCGGCGAAAACAATCTAAGCTAGAATATAATTAATTATATATAATAGTTATATATTAATTAATTATATATTAATAATTATATATATAATTATATAATTAATTATATATAATAATTACGCTAAAATATATAATTAATATTATATATATATAATTATAATTATATGAATTATAGATATTTTTATTAAGTGTAAAGTTTAGTTATGCATTATTGGGTATTACAGCTAATTTTCCAGCCTTTTTCGTATCCGGTTTTAGGGTAACTCACATAAAATCGGCCAGGCATTAATTTCGGCCTCCGACTGTTTTTTTTGCTATGCGCATAGTTATAAAATAAATTGCGTATGGTTGGGTAGATAGATAAGATGACGATATATCCAGCCATATACTCAGCTTATTTTATAATTTTATATTATTATTTTAAATATATTTTTAATAACAACCGATGGCCGAAATTAAGGCCTGACTGTTTTTAAGTAAGTTACTTTAAGCAAAAATAAATCTAACAAACGCGGACCACATCTCATACGCTAAGTTTAGTTGCGATTTGAAATTTAATTTGATACAAAAACGAATTTCGCGAGGCAATGTCCGTCTACCGCTACTTTAACCACAAAAATACTACTGAATATTGCAATACGCGAATCTATTATAATTTATTAAAAGTGTTTACTGCAAAACATTACGTAATTTTACCACAATCCCTGTCTGTTAATTTAATTGAATTGGATTTGAATTGAATTTAATTTTAGCACAATCCCTGTCTGTCAATTTAATTGAATTGAATTTGAATTGAATTTAATTTTAGCACAATCCTTGTCTGTCAATTTCATATCCAAAGGCTTCAAATTGCCGGTTGGAAGAAATAACATTCATCCTGCCCTCGCGGTGGACTACATGAAAGTTGGAACAGTGCCAGATCCATATTCTTCCAGCGCAATGGACCGAAGCCGCAAGCGATGCAGCGTTTCCACTTTGCACGAGTGTTTTAACACTGCGTGGACGGATTTTACATTTGCAATCACAGAAATGACGCCAAAGGAAAATTTGTGCCAGTAAGGGAAATTCACTCGTTTGATTTATATATACCTTGCACTGGAACTCGGTTTATACATGAAGTATGCAATAAACATAGCGAGTCACCATAATGGATAATTACTGTATCTCCTACTTATCTTTTGTAGTATGCAGATCAACTCTCGAAAGCGCGCGAAATTTCGATCGGTTGATCTGCATACTACAAAAGATAAGTAGGTGATACGGTAATTATCCATTATGGTGACTTGCTATGTTTATTGCATACTATACTTTATGTATAAACCAAGTTCTAGTGCAAGGTGCCTATATTAGTGATGTTGTCAGAAGCTCCGCTTTTAGGAAATCCCGAGCTCTATATATAAACCACAAGCATGTTTTTCCATTAAAAAAAAGCGTTTTGCCAGAATAAAACACCCTTGTCTTCTGACAGTAGTTTTGATTGTGACCGCAGTTCTCTGTGCTGTTTTTACTATCTCCTGATTAATTTAAG
>JASAMX010032356.1:0-34836 GCA_030248175.1 Microlaimidae sp. YZB2_3 | reverse complement strand
TTAGCGTTACTTTGGTAACATATTGCTGGGGTATAACTTCGCAATATAGGAATTTTGATTCATAAAAGTGTTCCTTTAAAACAGCTTTAATGAATAAGGTGAAATCATGTTATATAATTATATAATAATATAATTAAATAATTATGTTTTCCACCCAATATTTGGAGTGTAATATTAAGGGTTATTTACCACAGGAAACAAAACAACTTAGGTTCTGAAAATTTTTTTCGCGTGGTTTTGTTTTACACACGTGGCAAGCAGAATTTATCGCCAGTAGAAAACCAAAATCATTTTGTGGACAGGTATGAGAGGATATGGCTGGAATGAGCGGCAAAACTCGCGCAATTGATTGTGAGCGAAATCCGTTCAATTAAACGAATTGAGCTCTACCGTGACATGATAGGGTGTCGTGAGTGAAAATGCAACACTTATTCTGGGGGACATTTTAGAAATAAGGTCTTCACTTAAATTAAATTTTTTGAAATTATTTTTACTTTTACTTAAAATAATCCCAAATCAATACTTTTTACAACACTACTCCTGAACCACTGGAGATATTTTGTTGAAAAAATGTTTGTGGGCTATTGGGGGCAGGGGTAAGGTTTTCACAAAAAAATATCAAAATCAAAGACAAAAAGTTTGTCTGCACCTGCACCACCTCACCGCACCTTTAAACAAAAATCAGAAACACAAAAAAACAAAACCCCATATTCATAGCACCTTAAAACCAAAATTCGTTTTAATCGCTTTGATTAGCATTATATTTCAAAATACTCATTTATGTTTTCTTTAAAGTAAAAATATAGTGTATTCAACTTCAAATAAACATGGTTTTTTGGCAGCTAAGAGTGGGGGAAGGGGTTGAGGTGGTGGTTGTAACGAAGTAAAGTGCATTTTGAATTCTGGGAAGGATGTATGGTAAATTTTGAATTTCTAGAAGAGGGTCAGTGAGTGTTATGTGGGTTTTAAAAACAAAATAGTTTAGAGGTATAAGATTTAAAATTCTGAAGGAAAGCCAGGTTAAAAAAATTGAAATATTTTCTGAGGAGAACTTGATTTTTGCTTAGGAGGGAGGTCCAAAGTTTTGTGGTTAAAGGACTCTACCATACCTCTCCATTTCATGGATATAAATCTCATTAAATAATAATGTTATTGATTGGTGATCACTTTTTGGGTTTTTTATGGTCATTTTTTTGGTCAATTTTTTTGGGTGATTTTTCATTTTCCTGGCAAAAGCTAACGTTTTGCCGGGCCCGTACATTTTGCCGAGCTTTTGCCAGCTAATTTCAGTTTAGCCGCGCCTTAGCTTTAGTACTAAGCTCAAAAAACCCTTTAGTACTAAAGCACTTTAGCTTTAGTACTAATGACACCCGTAGTAAGGAGATAGGGCTAAAAGCATATTGGGCGAGGAGCGGTGTGTGCATAACTGCGGTGGATCTGGAATCACAACTTTGTCCCGCTGTCAAATCGGCAGGATGCCAAAAATCAAAAATCTGAACGGTAGTTTTTTTGCGGCAACAGTTGCGGTTTCAGCGGTATGCAGAATATGTGAATTGGATGTGGCAGTAAGGAGATAGGGCTAAGAGCAGTTTGGGCGAGAAGCGGTGCGTGTGTGACTGCGGTAGATTTGGTATCTCAAATTTGTCCCGCTGTCAAATTGGCAGCGTGCCAAAAATCAAAAATATGAACGGTAATTTTTTTGCCACAACAGTTGCAGTTCCAGCGGTGTGCCGAATGTGTGAATTGGATGCGACAGTAAGGAGATAGGCCTGAAACAAGAAGTGGGAAGAGGTTTTGTTTAAATCTAAATGAAAATTCAGGCAATTTTTGACAGAAATGTTGTTTGTTAAAAGGGTGAATTGAATCTTTCAGAGGTATAAAATAAACGTTAAAAACCCAACATTTGTCGAAAAACATCACAAATTACCAAAAAAGTCTATGTAGCTGACAGATTTTAACGTTTTCTTGTCGATTTTCTCTGACTTAACCATTTTTATTCATTTTGTGGCTATTTTCGAGATCTTGAAGAAGCAAGTTAATTGTTTTGTAGAATTTTTTTGTAAATTAATGACAGAAGGTTTAAAAATATTTATATATTTCCATTCCCACCGCTGTTGCCCCTGAATTAATGAGTCATCTTTGTTTTCGAGGTTTTTTGTGAAAATATGCGATTTTTAACCAGACTTTAAGGTCTCTCCGGACAGTTTTCTTAAGTATAACTGCTAATACTTTGATACAAACTACAGTAATAAAACCTAATAGATATAGGCTAAGTGCTTTTTAGCTTGCTAATGTACCTATGCATGCCATGTGTCCCTAGGTATAGCTGTTATGTATATTCAGGAAACTCAGTGACTTTATGTTTCAAAATTATTTTGAGTATATAAGTAAAATGTTTTCCTAAGATTGTATGTGGAACCTTCTAGAACATTCTGGAAAGTGAGGTCATATTACCTAATGCTCATTGGCTAAGAACTTTCTACTCTCTTAACTTCTGCGGTAAAAATATACTGCAAACACGTCTTCGTACACCGCAAACTCACAAATGCGCAAAAAAATCATCACTTTTTCGCAAAATTTTTTGCTAAATGTTTGCACCACGAAATCAGTTGTTGAAAAAACAAGAAATGTCTTAGCTATGGTGCAACTTTTGTTTTCGCAAATTTCATCATATTTTGTCATATTTTTTCAAATTTTGCAAGTTTTGTCATGTTTCGCAAATAATTTTAAGGTTTAAAGATTTCTCGTACAACTTGCTGTCCATGATTTAATTTTGGTTCCTTGTAAAATTTTATTTTGATAACTAACTGGTGAATTTATCAATTTTTTATTAAGGATTTTTTAATGAATGAATTTTAAATGAAGTTTTTAGGTAAACTTTCATATTAATTCCTTTTTTTATTTTAACCATATTAAAAATTTGTTTGTTCCTTGTTTATATAAAAAATTGGGCATTCTTCAAGTATAATCGGCAGATTCTGATTTTCAGCGCGCTAGTGGTAATTTTAAGCGCGCCGAAAAATCTGAAACTCTATTATGATAAAGTTTTGCTTGATTTTTAGGTTTTGCTTGGGCTTAGAAAAGCAAAAAAGGCGTTTAAAACTGTTTAGTTGACTAAAAAAGACGTTTCCGCTTAGTTTAACCGACTTTAAAAAATGATTTTTCATCTCTCTGAAAAATTAGCGCACTGAAAATAAGAAACTGCCGTATAATCCACTTAATTACATAACCTACTTTAAGTATAGACGAACTAACAGTTTAAATCCCTTATTTTTCGAGTACAATTAATTAAAATAAAATAGTTTTTGATAAATCTAAAAAAAAAACACATAAACTTAAAAATTTTGTCATGATAAAACTCATGAGCAATCTGAATCGTTGAGTGTAGACCTATAGTTTTCCTAAGCAGCCTAAGCAAAACCTTAAAATCGAAAAAGAGGTTTTGCTTAGGTTGCTCAGGAAAACTGGGTCTTACAGTTAACCAATTAGGTTATTTATAAGTATTCTGACGATAATTTACATGAAAAATAAGGGATTTACAACTGTTTAGTTGTCTATACTTAAAGTAGTCCATGTAATTGAGTGGGCCTTTATTCTTGAAGAATGCCAAA
Source organism: Microlaimidae sp. YZB2_3 (assembly GCA_030248175.1). Taxonomy (NCBI): domain Eukaryota; kingdom Metazoa; phylum Nematoda; class Chromadorea; order Desmodorida; family Microlaimidae; species Microlaimidae sp. YZB2_3. The sequence goes on along the minus strand of JASAMX010032356.1, from coordinate 31,225 downwards.
AATTGTTTTAGTATTAAATTACAATCTAAAGAGTGTCTCCTAGTGCCTCCTCTAAGCTGTCATACTAGCCAAATTTTTCAAAATTAAAATTTTAAAATAAATTTGTACCTTCCAAAGTTTTTTTTTAAAATTTTTACCTTGTTGACAAATTTAATTATTCTGTGTATTAATTGAAAAAAATTTTAGTGTTAAATTAGAATGTTTATGGCATATTGGGTGAGATTTTTATAAAAAATTAAAGTAATAAAACTGTTCTCAACAAATAACCGCAAAATTATAAACATCACACTGTATGCAAACTTTTTTGCGCACTACGCAAAATAATTTGCTCGTTAATTATTCAAAAACAAAATGTTTTGTATGCACGCCAAATTTCTTCACAAATAAAAATAGCAGACTTTTCGCATGTTGATAGAGGAGTTGTATGTCAAACCTTCTTGAACATTCTGAAAAGTGAGGTCATATTACCTAATGCTCATTGGTTAGAGATTTTCTAGAGACTCTGGAAGCATGCTTTGCTGGTATATAAAATCGGCCTGTTGGCTTCCTATAATTTGTGATGTTGTATGTTTGCCTTTCTGTTTGTATTTGCCATTTCTGCTCTGGCTGTGTACTGCCTGTTACTATACTGCTGTATTGCCTTGTCCTTCTTGCTACTGCTGCTGTAAATTTGTTCCTGTTAACTAATAACTACTGTTTTGGAATACTTTTGTGTATATCCACTGAAAACACAACAATTCGCCATGTCATCTATTCCTTTTATTATGTAATTTACAAAAAAACAACAATTATAATCAAATAAACATAAAAATAATATTTTACAAAAAATGTCTGTTTTGGTTTTTTTATTTCAAAAGTAATGATTTTAATTTCAGATTTAAATTTGCCATTTTTTACTTTAACTTTTTAAAGGTTTTTACAAAAAACTGATATTATAATTCATATTAATGCACAATAAAATATTTTAAAATAGCCTTAAAGTTGTTTTTTAAAGCTTTTAGCTATTTTTGAAGTTATAATGATATAAACGGAATGTGTTCAAACTTTTTGTTCTAAAGTAATTTTTTTTAAAGGCTGGTTCATACTTATGTAAAACGTCCTTTGGACAAAGTCCAAAGGACGTTTTTACGTACGTTTATACGTGTTTGTCATTTGGACTTTGTCCAAAGGACGTTTTTACATAAGTATGAACCAGCCTTAATTTTGTCTTTATACTTGTAAAAAATTATCGATTTAATAAATTTGTTGAAAATGCTCTATTAGACTACTTTAATGAGAAAAAAATGAAAATGATACAGGATCTACTGTTTTCTGCCCACACGATAATTTTTGGGTGTTAAATTTACCGCCAAAATCTGATTAAGTTTGCCCAACATTCTTCCTACACTTCGTATTTTGCCAAAAAATCAAGCGATTTTTGTATGAGAAACGCAATAACTTGACAAATATCTTGACCCAAATTTAACGATTGAAGGTATTAAATTAAAGTAGAAAGTGTCTGCTTTCTTTGAGTGCATATTTTGTAATTTAAATTTTAAAACCCATTGAGCAATCTTTTAAGTACAGAATTGTCAAAAACGCGAAATTTGGAGGTTCATATTTTCTAAAGTACTGAAGATATTTAGATGAAGGATTTTGGTGGATATTTGGAGAGCAGGGGTAAGGTTTTTACAAAAAATTTATCAAAATCGAAGACAAAAAAATTTTACTGTGCACCGCACCTTTAAGTCAGATTTTGGGACTCCGACGTTGGAATAAAAAATTGTTTTAAATTGTGTTGTTAAAAAACCGCTCTTCCTATTGTGTTATTGTTGCAAACGTGCTTTTCCTATATACTTGTTATCTCATAGGGAAGAAAAGGTCAAAATGTCAATTTAAACTATTAATCATCTTTAATTGCTAAAGCTCTACCGTCATTACTTTAATTAAATAAAACACATAGAAACGCGTATTTTTATCGTTTTAATAATCCTAAACAGGTTGCTTAACGAAATCCTTTTTTAAATGAGTAATCTAATGCTTATATAATCTTGCAATATGTTTTAAAATTTATAGCCGCTTATGTTATCTTTAAAGGTTTTAATAATCTTATTTGTTTACTAAAAACATAAAATATGGCATTATTTTTAAATCTTATTAAAATTATCTTAAAAATGGCAAAGATTTAAAACTACGGAGTCTGGAGGTTGGAAAACATAATTTACTTATATACTATATTATACTGTATGGAAATTAAAAATGACATGTTACACCAACATTATCGTTTTTAACAAGTTTTGCCAAAATTAAGTTTGCAAAAAATTTGAGCAGCATTACTCTTAATTTAGTCATAAATTAGTAACACAATCTGAAACGGAACTTGAAACATGCATAGCTCTATAGAAATAATTTCCGGAACTCCAAAAGCGAAGATCCTTTCAAAACTCCGGACTCAAAGCACTTGAAAAATCATTAGTTTTTTCATTGCAAAACGTGCCAGTAGTAAACCAGTTGGCAATGAAAACAAAAAGTTACCATTGTTTATTTCCACATAATATACTTTTGCATTATTATAATTATAGATTATAATTATATTTTAAAATACTCAAACGACAAAATTTTGACCTATTGACGAAAAGCAGGTAACAAATATATTGTTTTTGTTTACAAAAGGATTATTTTTTAATCTATGTGAATTAAATTTAAAAAACTTTACAAAATCTAAAAAAAAAACAATATTAAAATCAAACAAAAAAATATGGCAAAATATGTTTTCTGTAAGAATTGATCTGGGGACCTTCCAAAAAGATGACGACACTCTTACGACTGCGCCAGTGCCTACGGCAAAATAAGGTCTAAACGAGATTTATAAACAGATACAGACACCCCATAATAAATCAATAAACCGTACGACAGAATGATTTAAAAGTTCACTCATTTAATTAAATCCAGTTCTCATTGCTATTTTGGAAAAAACAACCCTCATTATTTTACGGAAAATTGTATATTAAGCTATAAATACGTAAATTTTTCAGTAAATTTTTGTTTTTCTTTTGCGTTTAGGGCTGTTGTTTTTTTTTCGTAGTACGTAATTTGTATAACGTTTTCTTTGCGTTTAAAGTATAGACTAGTTCTAAATAAGGGTTTTTTTAGTGTACAATGACACTAGCGCCAATTGCTATTTTGGAAAAAGGGGGGGACAACCCTCATTATTTTACGGAAAATTGTATATTAAGCTATAAATACGTAAATTTTTCGGTAAATTTTTTACGTAACGTAATTGGTTTGGGTGTGGGGCGCTTTGGTTGGAACTAGCGCCAATAATATGTAAGGAGAAAATTGAAAAACAGCGAGATTTTACGGTTTCAAATATTTTAAATATTTATTGGTTTAAAATCTCAATCCATTCCCCTCAATATTTCTTAAATACTTCTAAATATTACAAAAGCAAAAGCATTTTTTGATTACTTTTAGTCTTTTGCCGCTTTGTAAGTTTTTAACTAAAAAACCATGTTTTTAACAGTAAATAAAAAATTATACTTCTAAATTGGTCGGGAGAGGGGGGGAGGGGGCCCGCGGGGGGGGAGGGTGAGCGCGAGAGCTTGGGGAGGGGGGGGGAGGGGGGCAGAGAAAGATTTTTTAATTTTTTAAGCTGGAACGCGGGCGGGGGGGGGGGGGGGGGGCGGGGGAGGGGGGGGCATAGTAGTTGGGGGCGTTTGGGGGGTCGGCGGGTAGGCTTTTGAGTTTTGGGGAGGGGGGGGAGGGGGGGTAGAGAGAGGTTTTTTTTTTTTTTTTTAGGTAGTATTGCGGGAGCGTTTCGTTCCCACTTTTTTAATGTTTCAAATTACAGAAAATTCTTCTATTTAAAATTTTGGAATAGGATTTTTTAAATTTAATTTTTAAATATTGAATAGTTTTACAATCAAAACATTAAAAAAATTTATGTAGGCTTGAAATTAGTTTCAAAGAACAAATTTAAACTTTATTTTTGCTAATTCGAAATCATTGTTCACGGAAATACTATTTTAGTGATGGTTTCTAACTATTGTGATGTTTATCCAAAAAAATCAAAATTCATTTAGCACAAACTGATATATTAAAATATTTCAACATGATGAAAGATATCACCGTGTAGCAATAGTAATTACGTATAGGTTTAAACCAAAGAAACTAAGAAAATTACGATTTTTTTAAAATTTTATTTTATTCTTTTTTTACCGCCTCTGTTACAATAAAGACGCTTTAGTGCATATGTTTGTGGGGTTTAAAAATTTTTTGTTGCAATTTAATTTTTACTATTAATTATTTTAACTACTTTATTGATATTATCACAGTACAGTTTATAATCGTAGTATTTTTGCTTAATTAACTACTTTATTGATATTATCACAGTACAGTTTATAATCGTAGTATTTTTGCCTATTTAATATTTAAGTGAAAATGAATATTCCGCGGGATTTCGCATGTAAAAAAATTGCGATTTTCCATACTTAAAAAAATTGTCCGGAGAGACCTAAAACTCATAATTGCTGTGTTTAACCGACTTTTTTTCTTGTGTCCATAAAAAATTTTTAAGAATTTTTCATGTTTTATTTTCACCAGAATGTTTGTGTGAAAGGGATACTGTAAGGCATTACACTAAGACAAAGTAATTTTAAAGCAATACCGAGCCTTAGGTTTCACGTCTCACTAATGAGAATAAGAGTTGGGGATGATGGTGGGACCTTGGAGAAGGTAGATCTACATAGGGGGTGCTGTCAAAGTGTTGGAGAAAGTGACAAGATGTAAAAAAAAGGGTTAACAAATTTCCTGAAAAAAGCAGGAAAGGCATTTTACACTAACGCTTTTTTTATTTATTCGAATAAAAATATTTTTTATCATTAAAATAGTATAACTACGACAGTCAAAAACACATTTTAAATTAGTTTTAACCATATAGAATGATAGCTAAAAAGCTAAGACTATACCATGATATGAGAGAATTTTGACTAGCCAAATAAAAAATTCATAAAACCTAAATTGTACGCAAAACATCACACTACATAATTTTTAATTTAGAGTAAAAAAACACAGGACGAGAACATGTTAAACAAAGCTTGTCATTTGTTTTATTTTGGAATTTTAATATATGGTAGTTACGCTGATATACTTGGTAAGTAGTTGTTATGTTAATGTTAAAATAATCTTAAAAACTGAAAGTTAATTACTGTGCCAAATCTGTGTCAAAAGCGATGCAGCGACAGGAACGAAATTTATACCACAGTTTTCTAACACATAAAGTTAGCTTCTGAGTTAGAAAGTATTAGAATATGGAATTGTTTGCCTAACCGAATAATAAATTTTAATCAATATCAGTTTATACGATACACTTAAAAATAAATTAATAATAAATTACATAAGCCAGCGTCTGTCAGAAACTTATAACTCAAGACGTTGTTGGTACGAATCATATCGCAATTTGTAATGTTATTTTTGTGTATTAATTTTGTTTTGCTGTTGTTACTAAAGAGTAAAAGTAAAAGTAATTGAAATTTCAATTGAGTAAAAGTAAAAGTAATCCAAAATACGTTATTTTTTAGTTTATGTGAAAGTAAAAGTAACTTTTTACAACACTGCCCATAGAAAAAGCAGTTTTCGGTTTCACTATATAGAAAAGCGGTTTTTCTATATCAGTTTTCAAAATACCATCCGCCGTTGCCAATTTTTTTCTCTCGATAGTCAAAACCCTCCCATTTAAACGGAAATTGTTCAGTGTTAATATTGTTTACAGAGTTATAACGTTAAGAAATCACTTTTAGCCAATTAGTGCTTATGAAAAAAGGACATCTTTCATCCATTGGAGATTAACTTTTTTCTTAAGCACTAATTGGCTAAAAGTGATTCTATTAGCTCCTCCCACAACCATTCCTACAGAACAAAACATATATGACGTGATCACAAATACTATATGATATTTGAGGATCCTTAAAAACCTGACGTGTTAACAAATGGATTTAATTTAGTGGTCGCAGGAATTAGTAAACTATTTAAATTTATTAAGCTTTTGATTACCCAGGCTTTCTTTATTTTGAGTTAAGTCAAGATCATTTAAAAGCAATCAAAAGAGTACTCATAATATTTCAGGCAGATTTCTTTTAAATAACGTAAAAACGTTATTTAAAAAAATATCGCGTTTTTCATTGGTCATTATTTTTACGTGCGTGTGCAATTAATTAAAAAAAATCCCCTTGTTCCTAGCTTTTCTAAAAGGTCTTGTAGGTAAAATCCTTGTAGCTGAGAATTTCAGTTTTCTCCTTTTAAAAAAACACAAATTTTTTTACCTGTTTTTAATGAAAACTTAAAAAAATTGATTGCTACTATAAGATTTTTTTTTTATTAATTGGTTTTATTGTAAAGAAGTCTATTGTATATGTATGCATTGTGTAATCAACGCTTGTAATGCATTTTGTAATTACGCTATTTTTGTTTAAATTTTGTTATTTTACATATTTAAAATCGATTTTGGTTAAGATTATTTAGTGATAAGTTGACATTTAACATAGCCGTGAAATGCTTGCTGCCGTCTACTTTAACAGCGCAGTGTAAAATGAATCATTTCAACTTGTTTCCGGCCAGTGGTCTTTACGCGCAAAAGACAGCATGCGTACTGTAAAATTGCATACGTACTCGTAAAATGCGAATTCATTTTCAATTTTACAACCTCCAGTAAAGTTGGGAGCGTGGCCATACATAATTTCTGCTACTATTACGCTGATTAGTCGATTTAGAAAATGAAAAACAATTCTGATCGATTATTGGAGTATAATAAAAGGCGAGAATCGCAGCTACGACGATTTTACCTATAGGTTGTTTTAACAAATCAAAAAAACTAAGATCATTTTATTAAGCTATCTAAATAACGAATTGAAAACACATTTGGTTTATTTAAATTGGGTTTATAATAAAAGGTAATAATCACAAACCTGATCATTTAAAGATGCGGTTTTTATAGCAAAAAAAGGATTTTAACAAAAAAAAGCAAAAGAATTCTAAAAATAGTAAAAAAAATATTTTCAAAACCTTTTTGCAATAATAAGCACAGTTATTATTATGGACAATTAAAAAACCGCGAGAGCTGTTATTTAAAAAAGCAAAATACGCGCGCGCGTTTATTTAAAAGAAGGAAAAAATATGGGCTTTCGGGTCACTCCAGTTGAGTGGGTGTGATTTTTCTTGGTACTGAGCGCGCTGATTATTATAAACAAACAATAAGGCTGCTCCTGCAGATCGGTAGACGTGTGGACAAGCTATGCGTCCACCAATTAGCGCTCGAAAATTCTCAAATGTTAAAACAGTTTTTTTAATTTTAATAGCTAAGTCATAAGGCCACAGAGAAGCAAACGGCTTTTTAGTTAACTTGGCCCTGGGGCTGGTCGACTAAATGCGTGCTCTGTTGACTAGGTGCTATGTTAGCACGTTATTTAAAATTTTTTATAATGTTTTAACTTTTGTGTTTTCTTTCTCAATAAATCTTATGGAAATCTTTTTTTAAATGGAATAGATAACTATATAAACAAATTTAAATGTATATTTCTTTTAAATAAAAAATAATAAAGCCTCAATCCTGGTTAGGAGTTTGTTAACCCTTAACTAGGGGTTATTGCCTTATTAGCTTGCATTTAAAACAAATATTCGTGAAAACAAAATATCAAATTATGCTATTTATAAAAAAAGTACCATAAGATTGCTAAAAAGAATAGTAATATTATCAAGAGTTTTAAAAAATGTACTAACTTAGCACCTAGTTAACACACGTTTAGTAGACTGAGCCCAGTGCAGGTTATTAAACCAAGCCGAAGCAAAAAAAACCGTTAAAATACACATCGTATTTTATTCTGTTAAAATTTCAAAAAAATTTATGTTTCTTTTTGAACTTTGAAATAAATGTTTTGTTATCTAAGTATAATAATACTAGAACTGCTGTTTTAACTTAATTATACAATAATAGCCAACAAAAATACCCAATCAAAACCAGATTAACAACAAAAATAATAAATGGTAATAATAATACTACGATAATAACAAATATAAGAAGCGATAATACAAAAATTAAATCGATATAAATTAGACGGGTTTATCTCTCCATATTATTAATGTGGTATTTTAAACAATTTAATTACCGATTTAATTTTTAAAAAATACACTGCTGATTCCATCTATCTGCTCTAAAATACGGCACACACGGAATAAACTTTGATTTTTTTAGGCTTGGAAAATGCCTGTAACGCTTTGAATAATATTGGAGATCGGACCACATACTATTATGACAACGCTTGTTATGTACTTCATTCGACACTCAAGACCTACGACGAAGCGCAATACTTATGCAACGTATGATTTCTTTAGTGATATATTGATAATTTTAGAAGGTCATGGCTTTAAATCCAACTCAAATTTAAATTCATTTGTAAAACGTAATAATAAACTATATATTACAGTGTATATACATTTATTTGACCTTGTATTAGTAAAAATTGCATTATTATCTTAAAAAAATATAATTTGTAGAACGAATAACCTGAGAGGCGCAGCACTATAAAGTTTGAGATGCCCATAGAAAGCCGGATAAGACAAATAAAAGGCTCAAGCAAGCAAGTGGCGCTGCCTTATGTGTCAAAAAAAGTTTATAATCAGACAACGAGACTATATGGCTGGGAAATGAAGGAGAAATATTAAAGAAATACTTTGTATTGTACTGCATTTATTAGTAATGAGTGGAACTGCAGAACCCCCAGAACACGAGAACCGGAACCAGAACCGGAATTAAGATTTTCTACAAATCCGGACCCAGAGCTGGAACCAGAATTGAGATTTTCCAAAAATCCAGAGCAGGAACCATTCGCCCGAAACCCGGAGCCGGAACTGCCTATTACACTGCAAAACCCCCAGAGCACCGGAACCGTAATTTAGATTTTCCAAATATCTGGAACAGGAATTGAAACCGGAATTGAGATTTTCCAAAAATCCAGAGCAGGAACCGTTTGCCAGGAACCCGGAGCCAGAACTGCCTATTACACTGCAAAACCCCCAGAGCACCGGAACCGGAATTTAGATTTTCCAAATATCTGGAACAGGAATTGGAACTGGAATTTAGATTTTCCAAAAATCCAGAGCAGGAACCGTTTGCCCGGAACCGGGAGCCGGAACTGCCTATTACACTGCAAAACCCCAAGAGCACCGGAACCGGAATTTAGATTTTCCAAATATCTGGAACAGGAATTGGAACTGGAATTTAGATTTTCCAAAAATCCAGAGCAGGAGCGTTGCCGGAACCGCGGAGCGGACTGCCTATTACACTGCAAAACCCCAAGAGCAGTTCTGGCTCCGGGTTCCTGGCAAACGGTTCCTGCTCTGGATTTTTGGAAAATCTCAATTCCGGTTTCAATTCCTGTTCCAGATATTTGGAAAATCTAAATTACGGTTCCGGTGCTCTGGGGGTTTTGCAGTGTAATAGGCAGTTCCGGCTCCGGGTTTCGGGCGAATGGTTCCTGCTCTGGATTTTTGGAAAATCTCAATTCTGGTTCCAGCTCCGGGTCCGGATTTGTAGAAAATCTTAATTCCGGTTCTGGTTCCGGTTCTCGTGTTCTGGGGGTTCTGCAGTTCCACTCATCACTAATAAATGCAGTACGATACAAAGTATTTCTTTAATATTTCTCCTTCATTTCCCAGCCATATAGTCTCGTTGTCTGATTATAAACTTTTTTTGACACATAAGGCAGCGCCACTTGCTTGCTTGAGCCTTTTATTTGTCTTATCCGGCTTTCTATGGGCATCTCAAACTTTATAGTGCTGCGCCTCTCAGGTTATTCGTTCTACAAGTTATATTTTTTTAAGATAATAATGCAATTTTTACTAATACAAGGTCAAATAAATGTATATACACTGTAATATATAGTTTATTATTACGTTTTACAAATGAATTTAAATTTGAGTTGGATTTAAAGCCATGACCTTCTAAAATTATCAATATATCACTAAAGAAATCATACGTTGCATAAGTATTGCGCTTCGTCGTAGGTCTTCAGTGTCGAATGAAGTATATACAGCGTTGTCATAATAGTAAATTTGTGGTCCGATCTCCAGATTATTCAAAGCGTTACAGGCATTTTACAAGCCTAAAAAAATCATAGTTTATTCCGTGTGTGCCTTATTTTAGAGCAGATAGATGGAATCAGCAGTGTATTTTTTAAAAATTAAATCGGTAATTAAATTGTTTAAAATACCACATTAATAATATGGAGAGATAAACCCGTCTAATTTATATAGATTTAATTTTTTTATTATAGCTTCTTATATTTGTTATTATCGTAGTATTATTATTACCATTTATTATTTTTGTTGTTAATCTGGTTTTGATTGGGTATTTTTGTTGGCTATTATTGTATAATTAAGTTAAAACAGCAGTTCTAGTATTATTATACTTAGATAACAAAACATTTATTTCAAAGTTCAAAAAGAAACATAAATTTTTTTGAAATTTTAACAGAATAAAATACGATGTGTATTTTAACGGTTTTTTTTGCTTCGGCTTGGTTTAATAACCTGCACTGGGCTCAGTCTACTAAACGTGTGTTAACTAGGTGCTAAGTTAGTACATTTTTTAAAACTCTTGATAATATTACTATTCTTTTTAGCAATCTTATGGTACTTTTTTTTATAAATAGCATAAATTGATATTTTGTTTTCACGAATATTTGTTTTAAATGCAAGCTAATAAGGCAATAACCCCTAGTTAAGGGTTAACAAACTCCTAACCAGGATTGAGGCTTTATTATTTTTTATTTAAAAGAAATATACATTTAAATTTGTTTATATAGTTATCTATTCCATTTAAAAAAAGATTTCCATAAGATTTATTGAGAAAGAAAACACAAAAGTTAAAACATTATAAAAAATTTTAAATAACGTGCTAACATAGCACCTAGTCAACAGAGCACGCATTTAGTCGACCAGCCCCAGGGCCAAGTTCACTAAAAAGCCGTTTGCTTCTCTGTGGCCTTATGACTTAGCTATTAAAATTAAAAAAACTGTTTTAACATTTGAGAATTTTCGAGCGCTAATTGGTGGACGCATAGCTTGTCCACACGTCTACCGATCTGCAGGAGCAGCCTTATTGTTTGTTTATAATAATCAGCGCGCTCAGTACCAAGAAAAATCACACCCACTCAACTGGAGTGACCCGAAAGCCCATATTTTTTCCTTCTTTTAAATAAACGCGCGCGCGTATTTTGCTTTTTTAAATAACAGCTCTCGCGGTTTTTTAATTGTCCATAGAATAACCGTGCTTATTATTGCAAAAAGGTTTTGAAAATATTTTTTTTACTATTTTTAGAATTCTTTTGCTTTTTTTTGTTAAAATCCTTTTTTGCTATAAGAACCGCATCTTTAAATGATCAGGTTTGTGATTATTACCTTTTATTATAAACCCAATTTAAATAAACCAAATGTGTTTTCAATTCGTTATTTAGATAGCTTAATAAAATGATCTTAGTTTTTTTGATTTGTTAAAACAACCTATAGGTAAAATCGTCGTAGCTGCGATTCTCGCCTTTTATTATACTCCAAATAATTGATCAGAATTGTTTTTCATTTTCTAAACTGACTAATCAGCGTAATAGTCGCAGAAATTCTGTATGGCCACGCTCCCAACTTTACTGGAGGTTGTAAAATTGAAAATGAATTCGCATTTTACGAGTACGTATGCAATTTTACAGTACGCATGCTGTCTTTTGCGCGTAAAGACCACTTGCCGGAAACAAGTTGAAATGATTCATTTTACACTGCGCTGTTAAAGTAGACGGCAGCAAGCATTTCACGGCTATGTTAAATGTCATCTTATCACTAAATAATCTTAACCAAAATTGATTTTAAATATGTAAAATAACAAAATTTAAACAAAAATAGCGTAATTACAAAATGCATTACAAGCGTTGATTACACAATGCATACATATACAATAGACTTCTTTACAATAAAACCAATTAATAAAAAAAATCTTATAGTAGCAATCAATTTTTTTAAGTTTTCATTAAAAACAGGTAAAAACATTTGTGTTTTTTTAAAAGGAGAAAACTGAAATTCTCAGCTACAAGGATTTTACCTACAAGACCTTTTAGAAAAGCTAGGAACAAGGGGATTTTTTTTAATTAATTGCACACGCACGTAAAAATAATGACCAATGAAAAACGCGATATTTTTTTAAATAACGTTTTTACGTTATTTATTATTTAAAAGAAATCTGCCTGAAATATTATGAGTACTCTTTTGATTGCTTTTAAATGATCTTGACTTAACTCAAAATAAAGAAAGCCTGGGTAATCAAAAGCTTAATAAATTTAAATAGTTTACTAATTCCTGCGACCACTAAATTAAATCCATTTGTTAACACGTCAGGTTTTTAAGGATCCTCAAATATCATATAGTATTTGTGATCACGTCATATATGTTTTGTTCTGTAGGAATGGTTGTGGGAGGAGCTAATAGAATCACTTTTAGCCAATTAGTGCTTAAGAAAAAAGTTAATCTCCAATGGATGAAAGATGTCCTTTTTTCATAAGCACTAATTGGCTAAAAGTGATTTCTTAACGTTATAACTCTGTAAACAATATTAACACTGAACAATTTCCGTTTAAATGGGAGGGTTTTGACTATCGAGAGAAAAAATTGGTAACGGCGGATGGTATTTTGAAAACTGATATAGAAAAACCGCTTTTCTATATAGTGAAACCGAAAACTGCTTTTTCTATGGGCAGTGTTGTAAAAAGTTACTTTTACTTAAACTAAAAAATAACGTATTTTGGATTACTTTTACTTTTACTCAATTGAAATTTCAATTACTTTTACTTTTACTCTTTAGTAACAACAGCAAAACAAAATTAATACACAAAAATAACATTACAAATTGCGATATGATTCGTACCAACAACGTCTTGAGTTATAAGTTTCTGACAGACGCTGGCTTATGTAATTTATTATTAATTTATTTTTAAGTGTATCGTATAAACTGATATTGATTAAAATTTATTATTCGGTTAGGCAAACAATTCCATATTCTAATACTTTCTAACTCAGAAGCTAACTTTATGTGTTAGAAAACTGTGGTATAAATTTTGTTCCTGTCGCTGCATCGCTTTTGACACAGATTTGGCACAGTAATTAACTTTCAGTTTTTAAGATTATTTTAACATTAACATAACAACTACTTACCAAGTATATCAGCGTAACTACCATATATTAAAATTCCAAAATAAAACAAATGACAAGCTTTGTTTAACATGTTCTCGTCCTGTGTTTTTTTACTCTAAATTAAAAATTATGTAGTGTGATGTTTTGCGTACAATTTAGGTTTTATGAATTTTTTATTTGGCTAGTCAAAATTCTCTCATATCATGGTATAGTCTTAGCTTTTTAGCTATCATTCTATATGGTTAAAACTAATTTAAAATGTGTTTTTGACTGTCGTAGTTATACTATTTTAATGATAAAAAATATTTTTATTCGAATAAATAAAAAAAGCGTTAGTGTAAAATGCCTTTCCTGCTTTTTTCAGGAAATTTGTTAACCCTTTTTTTTTACATCTTGTCACTTTCTCCAACACTTTGACAGCACCCCCTATGTAGATCTACCTTCTCCAAGGTCCCACCATCATCCCCAACTCTTATTCTCATTAGTGAGACGTGAAACCTAAGGCTCGGTATTGCTTTAAAATTACTTTGTCTTAGTGTAATGCCTTACAGTATCCCTTTCACACAAACATTCTGGTGAAAATAAAACATGAAAAATTCTTAAAAATTTTTTATGGACACAAGAAAAAAAGTCGGTTAAACACAGCAATTATGAGTTTTAGGTCTCTCCGGACAATTTTTTTAAGTATGGAAAATCGCAATTTTTTTACATGCGAAATCCCGCGGAATATTCATTTTCGCTTAAATATTAAATAGAGACGTTAATTAAGCAAAAATACTACGATTATAAACTGTACTGTGATAATATCAGTAAAGTAGTTAAAATAATTAATAGTAAAAATTAAATTGCAACAAAAAATTTTTAAACCCCACACATATGCACTAAAGCGTCTTTATTGTAACAGAGACGGTAAAAAAAGAATAAAATAAAATTTTAAAAAAATCGTAATTTTCTTAGTTTCTTTGGTTTAAACCTATACGTAATTACTATTGCTACACGGTGATATCTTTCATCATGTTGAAATATTTTAATATATCAGTTTGTGCTAAATGAATTTTGATTTTTTTGGATAAACATCACAATAGTTAGAAACCATCACTAAAATAGTATTTTCGTAAACAATGATTTCAAATTAGCAAAAATAAAATTAAAATTTGTGCTTTGAACTAATTTCAAACCTACATAGGCTTTTTTAATGTTTTGATTGTAAAACTATTCAATATTTAAAAATGAAATTTAAAAAATCCATTCCAAAATTTTAAATAGAAGAATTTTCTGTAATTTGAAACATTAAAAAAGTGGGAACGAAACGCGCCAGTAGTGCCGTACTTACAAAGCGGCAAAAGACTAAAAGTAATCAAAAAATGCTTTTGCTTTTGTAATATTTAGAAGTATTTAAGAAATATTGAGGGGAATGGATTGAGATTTTAAACCAATAAATATTTAAAATATTTGAAACCGTAAAATCTCGCTGTTTTTCAATTTTCTCCTTACATATTATTGGCGCTAGTTATTACATTACGTAAAAAATTTACCGAAAAATTTACGTATTTATAGCTTAATATACAATTTTCCGTAAAATAATGAGGGTTGTTTTTTCCAAAATAGCAATTGGCGCTAGTGTCATTGTACACTAAAAAACCCTTATTTAGAACTAGTCTATACTTTAAACGCAAAGAAAACGTTATACAAATTACGTTACGTAAAAAAATTTACTGAAAAATTTACGTATTTATAGCTTAATATACAATTTTCCGTAAAATAATGAGGGTTGTTTTTTCCAAAATAGCAATGAGAACTGGATTTAATTAAATGAGTGAACTTTTAAATCATTCTGTCGTACGGTTTATTGATTTATTATGGGGTGTCTGTATCTGTTTATAAATCTCGTTTAGACCTTATTTTGCCGTAGGCACTGGCGCAGTCGTAAGAGTGTCGTCATCTTTTTGGAAGGTCCCCAGATCAATTCTTACAGAAAACATATTTTGCCATATTTTTTTGTTTGATTTTAATATTGTTTTTTTTTTAGATTTTGTAAAGTTTTTTAAATTTAATTCACATAGATTAAAAAATAATCCTTTTGTAAACAAAAACAATATATTTGTTACCTGCTTTTCGTCAATAGGTCAAAATTTTGTCGTTTGAGTATTTTAAAATATAATTATAATCTATAAGTATAATAATGCAAAAGTATATTATGTGGAAATAAACAATGGTAATTTTTGCTTTTCATTGCAACTGGTTTACTACTGGACGTTTTGCAATGAAAAAACTAATGATTTTTCAAGTGCATTGAGCTCCGGAGTTTTGAAGGGATCTTCGCTTTTGGAGCTCCGGAAATTATTTCTATAGAGCTATGCATGTTTGAAGTTCCGTTCAGATTGTGTTACTAATTTTATGACTAAATTAAGAGTAATGCTGCTCAAATTTTTTGCAAACTTAATTTTGGCAAAACTTGTTAAAAACGATAAATGTTGGTGTAACATGTCATTTTTTAATTTCCATACAGTATAATATAGTATATAAGTAAATTATGTTTTCCAACCTCCAAACTCCGTAGTTTTAAGTTTTGCCATTTTTAAGATAATATTCTAAATAGATTTAAAAATAATGCCATATTTTATGTTTTTAGTAAACAAATAAGATTATTAAAACCTTTAAAGATAACATAAGCGGCTATAAATTTTAAAACATATTGCAAGATTATATAAGCATTAGATTACTCATTTAAAAAAGGATTTCGTTTTAATTGGCTGTGGTTCCAGAGGTGTTTATACTAGGGGTTTTAACATTCTAATTTAAACTAGAAATATTTTTAGTAATACAGAATAGCATTTACTTTCTTATAGTAAGCAACCTATTTAGGATTATTAAAACGATAAAAATACGCGTTTCTATGTGTTTTGTTTAATTAAAGTAATGACGGTAGAGCTTTAGCAATTAAAGATGATTAATAGTTTAAATTGACATTTTGACCTTTTCTTCCCTATGAGATAACAAGTATATAGGAAAAGCACGTTTGCAACAATAACACAATAGGAAGAGCGGTTTTTTAACAACACAATTTAAAACAATTTTTTATTCCAACGTCGGAGTCCCAAAATCTGACTTAAAGGTGCGGTGCACAGTCAAATTTTTTTGTCTTCGATTTTGATAAATTTTTGTAAAAACCTTATCCCTGCCTCCAATATTCCAGAAAAAATCCTTCATCTAAATATCTTCAGTACTTCAGGAAATATGAACCTCCAAATTTCGCGTTTTTGACAATTCTGTACTTAAAAGATTGCTCAATGGGTTTTAAAATTTAAATTACAAAATATGCACTCAAAGAAAGCAGACACTTTCTACTTTAATTTAATACCTTCATCGTTAAAATTGGTCAAGATATTTGTCAAGTTATTGCGTTTCTCATACAAAAATCGCTTGATTTTTTGGCAAAAATACGAAGTGTAGGAAGAATGTTGGGCAAACTTAATCCAGATTTTGGCGGTAAATTTAACACCCAAAAATTATCGTATGGGCAGAAAACAGTACATCCTGTATCATTTTCATTTTTTTTCTCATTAAAGTAGTCTAATAGAGCATTTTCAACAAATTTATTAAATCGATAATTTTTTACAAGTATAAAGACAAAATTAAGGCTGGTTCATACTTATGTAAAAACGTCCTTTGGACAAAGTCCAAATGACAAACACGTATAAACGTATGTAAAAACGTCCTTTGGACTTTGTCCAAAGGACGTTTTACATAAGTATGAACCAGCCTTTAAAAAAAATTACTTTAGAAACAAAAAGTTTGAACACATTCCGTTTATATCATTATAACTTCAAAAATAGCTAAAAGCTTTAAAAAACAACTTTAAGGCTATTTTAAAAATATTTTATTGTGCATTAATATGAATTATAATATCAGTTTTTTGTAAAAACCTTTAAAAAGTTAAGTAAAAAATGGCAAATTTAAATCTGAAATTAAAATCATTACTTTTGAAATAAAAAAACCAAAACAGACATTTTTTGTAAAAAAATATTATTTTTATGTTTATTCGATTATAATTGTTGTTTTTTTGTAAATTACATAATAAGGATAGACGACATGGCGAATTGTTGTGTTTTCAGTGGCGATATACACAAAAGGATTCCACAACAGTAGTTATTAGTTAACAGGAACAAATCAACAGCAGCAGTAGCAAGTAGGACAAGGCAAAGCAGCAGTATAGTACAGGCAGTATATAGCCAGAGCAGTAATGGCAAAGCACAAAGAAAGGCAAACATACATCATAATTAGGAGCTAACAGGCCCCATTTATATACCAGCAAAGCATGCTTCCAGAAGTTTCTAGAAAGTTCTTAGTCAATGAGCATTAGGTAATATGACCTCACTTTCCAGAATGTTCTAGAAGGTTCTACATACAATCTTTATTTGAACATGCGAAAAAAAAGTCTGCGATTTTATTTGTGAAGAAAATTCTGCGTGCATAGCAAAACATTTGTTTTGAATCAAACGAGCAAAATGATTTTGCGTAGTGCGCAAAAAAGTTTGCATACAGTGTGATGTTTATAATTTTGTGGTTATTTCGTTGAGACAGTTTTATTACTTTATTTTGATAAAAATTCTCATAATATGCCATAAACATTGTAATTTAACACTAAAATTTTTTTTAATTAAACACAGAATAATTAAATTTGTCAACAAGGTAAAAATTTTAAAAAAAACTTTGGAAGGTACAAATTTATTTTAAAATTTTAATTTTGAAAAATTTGGCTAGTATGACAGCTTAGAGGAGGCACTAGGAGACACTCTTTAGATTGTAATTTAATACTAAAACAATTTTTGGCATTCTTCAAGTATAACCCACTCAATTACATGGACTACTTTAAGTATAGACAAACTAACAGTTTAAATCCCTTATTTTTCATGTAAATTATCGTCAGAATACTTATAAATAACCTAATCGTGAACTGTAGACCCTAGTTTCCCTAAGCAACCTAAGCAAAACCTCTTTTTTGATTTTAAGGTTTTGCTTAGGCTGCTTAGGGAAACTAAGGTCTACACTCAACGATTCAGATTGCTCATGAGTTTTATCATGACAAAATTTTTAAGTTTATGTGTTTTTTTTTTAGATTTATCAAAAACTATTTTATTTTAATTAATTGTACTTGAAAAATAAAGGATTTAAACTGTTAGTTCGTCTATACTTAAAGTAGGTTATGTAATTAAGTGGATTATACGGCAGTTTCTTATTTTCAGCGCGCTAATTTTTCAGAGAGATGAAAAATCATTTTTTAAGCTCGGTTAAACTAAGCGGAAACGTCTTTTTTAGTCAACTAAACAGTTTTAAACGCCTTTTTTGCTTTCCTAAGCCCAAGCAAAACCTAAAAATCAAGCTAAACTTTATCATGATAGAATTTCAGATTTTTCAGTGCGCTTAAAATTACCACTAGCGCGCTGAAAATCAGAATCTGCCGATTATACTTGAAGAATGCCCAATTTTTTATATAAACAAAGAACAAATAAATTTTTAATAAGGTTAAAATAAATTTAAAAAAAATTGATATGAAAGTTTACTTAAAAACTTCATTTAAAATTCATTCATTAAAAAATCCTTAATAAAAAATTGATAAATTCACCAGTTAGTTATCAAAATAAAATTTTACAAGGAACCAAAATTAAATCATGGACAGCAAGTTGTACGAGAAATCTTTAAACCTTAAAATTATTTGCGAAACATGACAAAACTTGCAAAATTTGAAAAAATATGACAAAATATGATGAAATTTGCGAAAACAAAAGTCTGCACCATAGTGCAGACATTTCTTGTTTTTTCAACAACTGATTTCGTGGTGCAAACATTTAGCAAAAAATTTTGCGAAAAAGTGATGAATTTTTTGCGCATTTGTGAGTTTGCAGTGTACAAAGATGTGTTTGCAGTATATTTTTACTGCAGAAGTTAAGAGAGTAGAAAGTTCTTAGCCAATGAGCATTAGGTAATATGACCTCACTTTCCAGAATGTTCTAGAAGGTTCCACATACAATCTTAGGAAAACATTTTACTTATATACTCAAAATAATTTTGAAACATAAAGTCACCGAGTTTCCTGAATATACATAACAGCTATACCTAGGGACACATTGCATGCATAGGTACATTAGCAAGCTAAAAAGCACTTAGCCTATATCTATTAGGTTTTATCACTGTAGTTTGTATCAAAGTATTAGCAGTTATACTTATGAAAACTGTCCGGAGAGACCTTAAAGTCTGGTTAAAAATCGCATATTTTCACAAAAAACCTCGAAAACAAAGATGACTCATTAATTCAGGGGCAACAGCGGTGGGAATGGAAATATATAAATATTTTTAAACCTTCTGTCACTAATTTACAAAAAAATTCTACAAAACAATTAACTTGCTTCTTCAAGATCTGAAAATAGCCACAAAATGAATAAAAATGGTTAAGTCAGAGAAAATTGACAAGAAAACGTTAAAATCTGTCAGCTACGTAGACTTTTTTGGTAATTTGTGATGTTTTTCTACAAATGTTGGGTTTTTAACGTTTATTTGATACCCCTGAAAGGTTATCCGTTCAATTCACCCTTTTAACAAACAACATTTCTGTCAAAAATTGCCTGAATTTTCACTTAGATTTAAACAAAACCTCTTCCCACTTCTTGTTTCAGGCCTATCTCCTTACTGCCGCATTCAAATACACACATTCGGCACACCGCTGGAACCGCAACTGTGGTGGCAAAAAAACTACCGTTCAGATTTTTGATTTTTAGCACCCTGCCAATTTGACAGTGGGACAAAATTGAGATACCAAATCTACCGCAGTCACGCACGCACCGCTCATCCCCCAATCTGCTCTTAGCCCTATCTCCTTACTGCCGCATCCAATTCACATATTCTGCATACCGCTGAAACCGCAACTGTTGCCGCAAAAAAACTACCGTTCAGATTTTTGATTTTTGGCATCCTGCCGATTTGACAGCGGGACAAAGTTGTGATACCAGATCCACCGCAGTTATGCACACACCGCTCCTCGCCCAATCTGCTTTTAGCCCTATCTCCTTACCTTACTGCCGCATCCAATTCACACATTCTACACACCGCTGGAACCGCAACTGTTGCAGCAAAAAAACTACCGTTTAGATTTTTGATTTTTGGCATCCTGCCAATTTGCCAAGGGTATGAATTAAAATTAATTTTGAATTTAAATTAATGGTTAAAATTGATGTCCCAGTTGTATGGTAAAGTATGATCTACACACTAGCGGTTATTGAGACAGTGTCAGAACTTTGTAACATAGAACTGGGTGTCAAATTGTGAAATTAATTATTTATTACTTATTATGTTCTTGTACATATGTACGTGCTATTTCATGCAAACAATATGTTCAGTTTGTAAATTTTATTTCCAACACAAATTAACTGGTTTTGACAATTCTTGTAATGAGTAACATATGTTTTGTCACAAATATATTGCCGAGAAGAATAATATACTGAATACAAAATTCAAATTTCTGGTGGTTCTACTTGAAACTCGTATCAGCATTTTTTTCTACATTTTTAATTTTATGTTTGTTCACAACTGCACGGTTGCAAAAACCTGTGTGGATTTTGTACAAACTGTCCCACTCTTCCCCATAATATCTTGCTTTATTTGTGCTACAAACATCAATTCATAGATGGTTTACATTCATTACACATTTCATCCAATGTAATATCATTTTGACTTGTTATTTTCAAATTAACTGAATTAAAAAACCATGCAGCAATTGCTAACGACATTTGTAAGTAGAAAATGATCTTATGCTTGACCAAGGATGTTGTTTATTAATTGCGCAAATGGATTAAATCAGGGAAAAAAACAATACAGCTGGTTTTCTTCTGCTTCAAGGGCATTGCAAGACAAAATCAGGTGTAGTGTTTGACTATTTTCTTCAGACTTTTTTCCTGTTTTTATTCTTTAAGTATCATGATTTTAAAACAAGAATCTTCACATTATTCACGAGGTTGCAGCGCGGCACTTTTCTCGGAGACCAAAAAAATTTTATTTCTTGGCGTTGGAGGTTTCAAACGTTTTCAAACCGTCAGGGGCATATTGCAAAAATAGGGGCAACATAATTTGAAAGCTCCTAGGACGGCATTTAGGCATTTGAGGTGCTAAAATGGTAAAATTTTGTATTAAAGATTGTGCATGACTAACTCAAAATTTTTACTGTACAGATAAAAAACTGACCCCATTTTCGAAAAGTACGTTGCAATTAGAGTGTTTAGTTTAAATTTCAGAGCAGTAGTTCAAATTTTGACCGATTTATGATAATTTCAACCTTGTAATTTTTTTGACAATTTTACAAAAAAAAATGCGAAATTCGTAAAATTTGAATTTCTCAAAAAATTTTCTTTACGGATGGGCTAAAAACCTTAGCACCGTCTCCCTACCACGGGGGGGCACTACAAAATTGCGTTGAACCAGTTTTTCTATGTTTTTGTGTTTTTCAAATTATTGCTTGAAAATGGGCAAAAATTGACCCATTTTTTGCTACTTTGGGTAAGCTGTAAAAGTGGCTAGAGATTATTTACGGCCAACAAAATTAGTATTGGCGGGTAGCCCTGACTTTTCTCGTTAAATCTAGCTATCAACGGCCATCCAAATCCTACATGGTCGATCACACAAATGAAAACACGAACCCATACTCAAATATCTCAATTTTTCCGTTTTTAAAATTCCTAAAATTAAGCTCTTCAAGAAGTACAAAAAACGTCCCCGGACTCCCAAAAACGTGATATATGGGGCAAAGTGGGTCTTTGGCATGAATTATATCTATTTACAAGTTTAAAATAACTCGCCCACCGTTTTTTATTTGGCATTTTTCAATACCCACTTTTTTGGGTGGTTCAGCCTGACGTAGTTTAACCCTTACTTTTTCAAAATTCGGCAAAAATTTTTAATTCATCGAAAAATTCAGAAAATTTGCTACCATTTTCATATAAAAGTTTTCCTCTAGCATAAACCTGGACCGAGTTAAGCGTTTAAAGATCTGGCACGGCACATAAAATCAGTATATAAGCGAGTTTGTCCCCCCCTGATAGGTACATTAGCAAGCTAAAAAGCACTTAGCCTATATCTATTAGGTTTTATCACTGTAGTTTATATCAAAGTATTAGCAGTTTGTAAAGTACCTTAACACGAATATTGATCGGTCAGCGGAGATGAAATGAAGTGACTGCGACCAATCGGCGCAGAGCAGTGCGCGAAGGTGCTCCCCCTAGACTACAAGTTGAAAAACCTTTGTCGTGTATTTTACAAAAAATAGGCGAAGATTTGTAAAATAAGATTTTACAAAGGTTTTTTTGAAACAGGCCCCGGGCTCAAACTTGATAAAATACACGCAAAATCAACTTATTAACGGCAAACTGGAAAGTACACCGACACCGTCCACCGACACCGACCAAATTCTACCGTAATTTTATTAGGTTTTGCTTAGGCTTAGAAATAATAATTTGCAGCAAAGGTGGTCGGTGTCGGTGGACGGTGTCGGTGTACTTTCCAGTTTGCCTTATTAACCGCAACAACGCCCGCTGCTCGCTCAGTGACGTAAAACGTGCTTGTAAAACCGCGAAAAAATGACTGACAAACCACTGCCGCCGCTTCGTGGTCGCTAGGTTGTTTTAGATGTACCTAAGTTATTACCAGTTGGTTATGAGCAAAGGCCTAGAAAAATTTAAAGACCCACGAGATAAAACTAATTTATATGACTGTTATAAAAATATACATAGCTTGTACAATATTCAAGCTAATGATTTTTTAAATTAATTTACTGTCCACCTGTGGGTCATCCTTTAAAATCTTTTTATGGAAATACTCGAATTTATTTAAGAAAAAAATTTTTGCAAAGAGAGTAGTTACCTGAGAATAATTTACTGGCACTTTCTAAACTCACTTAATGGTTTTATAAATAGTCTTTTACTTGTTTTTTAATAACCGCTGCAGAAAAAAACCGATGGACTCGACTTATTTTATATTCAATAACAGTGCTATTATAATGTTTTCACTTTTTCACTGTTAGTTAATAATATTAATCTTTAATTTATAAAACAACCCTCTTTCAGTCCTTAAATGTATTTAGAAAGTATCAAGTGAGTGTATTATACATATGCAGACCTGTGCACGGTCTGGAAATGCCCCCCCGTTTTATTGGAGGATTTGCCCCCCCCCCGTTTTATTGCCCCGCCAAAAAATGAAAAAGTACCCTAAAATTATGAAGCCATTTTTGACCTATGATGACGCCATCATCGCGAATTTTTTGCAGTCTTTAGCCTATTTCAATGTATTTTAAACCATGTTAGACCTATTTTTACCTTATTTTCGCTTTTTTTGTCCCTTTTTTCCCTTTTCCCTTCTTTTTTTTCTCTTTTTTTCCCTTTTTCTCTTTTTTCTTTCTCTCCTGCTTGCCCCCCCCGTTTTATTGCCCCCCCCCCCTCGTCTCAAAAAAGTTGCCCCCCCCCCTGCCCCCCCCCCATTTTGGAATTGCCCCCCCCCGTTTTAACCCCGGGGGGGGCAGTGCACAGGTCTGCATATGAGTGTACCCAGCTTACAAAATGGCCTTCTGACTCGACCTTATTTTATCGTGTCCTTTGAACCTAAAAAATAATCCTACGTAGTATATACTATCAATGTTTCTAAGTTTTAGTATCATGCTCAGAGCAGAAAATGAATTGCAACTTTTTTTTGGTTATATTAATTTATAATATGGTCAATTTTTTCAAATCAAAAACTAAGATATTTTTAGAATGCTGCGAACACCGGAAATATTTAAAATTTATTGAACGCTATATAAAAAAATCGCATATGGCAGTAAAGAACTTCCCTTTTAACATTTGTTTTTTTTTCTTCTCAAAATATATTCGAAAAGTTGAAATTCTTTTACAAAATGTCATACAAACAAACGGCAATAAATCAGTACATTCAAAATTAAATTGACCGGTGCATTCTTTGAAAAAAATTGCTTTATTCGATTTACTGGGTACTTAAATTTAAACTTAAATTTTAATTTAAAAATAACGTTTTATATTTTGACCCCTATAGCTATAAGAAAATCTTTGCAAAGTTTTAATTAAAATCCTTCTATGGTTGAATTATATCTGGCCGACCTCGTAAGTTTGTATGTAGACAAGCGGGGACCAATTAAAATTAAGCGGTTATGTCGTGTTTTTTTAAACGAATTACAATACAACGCAAATTTTTTTTAATTCCCACCTTTTTCACAAAATATATCAAGTCAACTTAAGCTCTTAAAAAATTGCATTTTATGTTCCAAATTGAGCAGTTCGATAAATATTTGTTATAATAAAACATTTAATCTTTAATATTAAGCTATTTTTTTAGAAAATTTTAATTTGCTTTAGTTTTTAACAGTTGATTCAATTTTGCAAATTGTAAAGGTCAGCTAGGAGATTTGCCTTCAACAAATTTTGATATTTTAAATTTTGCTATCTTTTTTATTAAAAAGCTTTTTGGAAGCAAACATTTTGCAAAAAAATCTTATTTCGTGTTGTTGTAACAAATCTTTTCGATCGAAAATTCCTTTTAAAAGTTTCTAAACTGACGGAAAGGTTGTATTTTAAATTGTTAACGCCGTTTTGCTTTCAACCTACTTGACTAAAACTATTTTTTTAGTTCGGAAAGTGTAGCTGCCTCTTGCGCCGTGAAGATATAAAACGTCTGTTTATTGAACACCAGCCTAACTGCGGAAAATTCCTTTGTCGAGTGTAAACGTAATATGCGGACGGCTCTGGTTTCCCTTTCCCAATATCGATCAAGTAAACAGAGCCAAGGGGAGAAATAAGTAACAGCGTAATAATACGCGCGCGGCAGGCTAGACAGAGCCCGGATATTTAGTACAGCACTACACACCACGCGGAGCGGAGTGAACGAAATTCCTTCGGCCGTTAGAACTCTCTCGGTGCGCGTATTATTAACTAAAAACTAAAAACCCACATTTATTCGTTTTGTTTATTTTTTATGCTTGCTAAGCAAAATAGGCTGTATATTATTATAATTTTCCCATTTTGCGATACTCGTAACTTTGGTTAAAACTCAGCTCTTGAACGCGTTTTGTTTGTTGAAGTCGAACTTTTGCTTGCCCTAACGTGACCGCTGGCTTCGAAGGAGATTTTTTACTCAATGCATTTTTTTCAATAAAACATTTTTTTTCTTTTCACCCAGAAAAATTAAAATTGCCTTTTGATTTGCAATCATGCCGAATAAAATTAAAATACTGTTTACCTTGAAAAAAATACCCCCAAAACATTATCTTTTTTTATTTTCTTTGAAGCCAAAGTTCAAAGTTTCAATAATTGTGGCAAAAAGTATCTTTTTAATGAAAATACGAGTGAAATTCGTACGCCAGGAAGTCTCAAATTTGATCTGACAAACATTTTTTTCTTCATAAAATCTGTAAACAACTATAATTTGAAAAATGACTCCTTAATTTTTTGCTTTCTCTTAAAAATGTCTACCAATAAAAGGGTCAATTCCTTAATTTTTTTTTTGATTTATGATTGGAATTGTATAGTTCTACACTCATCTTAATTTTTTCCGCTTGGCCTTCTAGTCAAGTTTAAATGTGCACATTATTTAGTAGTTGTCATGTTCCTACCCTCTAATATCATGCTCCGGAGCTTCGGCCATTTAAAGCGGAAGGAGCTCCCCAGTATTCCTCTCCTTGGGAGGGGAGCTCCTTATTTAAAGTAGTGTTGTAAAAAGTTACTTTTACTTTTACTTAAAGCAAGAATATATAACACAAGAGAATGTCCGACTGCACACTAAATTTTTGACCAAAATTTTGCGAGAAAAGTCGCACTTTTAAATTCGTGTGCGACTTTTTCCGCAAAAATCCGCCATTCTCTGCTAGTTTTCCCGCGCTGCGATTTTTAAGACAGTGTTAGTTTTTTCGCAGTGGGGACTGCGACTTTTTTTGCACTCTATACTGCTTTATTCGCACTGCGATTTTTTTCGTACTGCGAGTCTTGCTGCGCAACAAAAAAATACAGACGCTGGTAGTCATTTTCAATGGCATAAAACACTTCGAAACTTGTTTTATTTAATTTTAAAATGTTGGAGAGTTACTTTATTTCATTAAAACTAAAAAGATTTAACATCTTAAGGTAAAAAACACGACTTTTACTCATTTAAACACAAAATTTTCGCTCGACTTTGTCGTTATTTTTTTTATTGTGCAGCCAGAATCGCAGTGCGAAAATAATCGCAGTGCGAATAAAGCAGTATAGAGTGCGGAAGAAGCCGCAGTCCCCATTGCGAGAAAACTAACACTGTGTTAAAATCGCAGCGCGGGAAAACTAGAAGAAAAGGGCGGATTTTTGCAAAAAAAGTCGCACACTAATTCGAAAGTGCGACTTTTCTTGCAAAATTTTAGTAAAAAATTTAGCGTAAAGTCGGACATTCTCTTGTGTTATATATTCTTGCTTAAAGTAACAAATTTTAAATTACTTTTACTTTTACTCGACTTTTGAAATTTTAATTACTTTTACTTTTGCTTTTACTCGACTTTTAAAATTTCAAATACTTTTACTTTTTCTCTTACTCGAATTTTCTACTGCTAATACTTAAATTAAGTAAACTTTAAGTAATTTTAATGGGTAGATTGCCTATGGGCTTGCTATAGCGAATGGCAGAAGACAATTTTTAAAGCCGCTAAAACGCTAAAACCATTTATTTTGACCAAAAAACTTATTAAAATGAGTTTTTATACATAAAATTAGCAAAACAAACTTTAGAACTGGGGAACTTCTTTAAATCAGCGATTTAAAGCTTATTTAAGCTTGAAATACATTTTAAACTACTCTATCTGTGTTTTTTAGCAAATATTTGCTAAATAATAAATTTATAAAATCAAAACCCGCTCCGAAATTCTACTATTTTTATTGTTTAAAATAAATTTTCGAAAAATGTTAGTTTACAAAAAAGTGGACCAAATAATATATATATATACCATCACTTTTTAATTATTCATTAAATTAGTATAAAAAATAGAGCGAAGCTCCGGGTTGCTCCGGAGCTCCTAAAAGCAGAGCTGTGCTCCAGAGTTCCGGACCACGGGGCTCCGGGAAACATACTATTTAGCCGTAGTGCATATTATTTTTTTACAAAAAATAGTTGGAAATAGTTGGTTTTAATTTTTTTTTAACCTGGTTCAATTTTCTACTTTTATTATTGCTCTGAGTCGAAGATTTTTTTAAATTGAAACTCTTTATTATTCAAAAATGATTGAGTGAGAATTAAACAAATTCTATAGTTAGTAGATGTTACTAACGGTACAGTTGATTTATACCAAAATTTTAACTATACATTAATATAATATTATCGTCTGAATCAACTGTAATTTTGCAGAAATATGCTCACTTTAAAACTTTTCCAAACCAAAATGCCACGAGGTAGTGACAAATCAAAAAACGAAAGTGTTTTAGCAAAACCCCTTGAAAACTTTATTTTAAAATAATATAGCGTGTTCCTAACGGCCTTAAAATTTTGATAATACTTTGAAACTGCAAATTTACCTTAATTTCGGTCCACAAATAAGCAAATTCTCGTTTTGGAGAATTGCCAACCAGTCCATTTATAATTAATTATTTGGAATGGCTTAAACATTACTAAAATTTACAAAATTTTCTTACAAATGAAAATTAAGCGCTGTTTATTTAATTTTTAGTTAAAAATATATTAATTATTTTTACTTGCTGTTTATTTTTTTAAGAAATACTCTCAATCCATTCTTGTTTATTGCATTACTGTTATGATAGTTGCAAATGAAAAAATAAAAAATAAAATTAACATTATTAAAAGACTTTTTATTGTAAGAAAAAACAAAAAATAAAACGGTCATTTCTCAAATTAATATCTGTTTACGAATTTTATGCAAAAAAACCATGGTTTGTTATTAGATTTGTTGCTTCAAGATAGCCTTCGGGTTTAATATCAATCATTTTTGAACATAATGTAGTTATATAGTAGAAATTACTATGCAATTTTTTTGTTATAGAACTTAAAGACGCTTCTTAACTCGCTTTTGCTATTCAGGTGAAAAATTATTTTCCGCATATTTCTGAAAATTCATATCTTGGCAACTGTTGCAATTATCTATCGTTCACCAAACAAACCCAAGTATGTTTTAAAAGATTTAAAAGTTAAAAAAAAACCCCGAAACATCAGAGCCAACCATTTTCGTCCGCAAGAATATGGTCGAAGCTTCAGAAATCTAAAAAAATATTTGCGTTTACTAACATTATTTATGTTCTGTAACTACAGTTTGCGCAGAAACAAGGTGGACTTAAAGAATTTTTAAGTGAACATATTTTGCCAACAACTTCATAAGGATTTATTTCAAAATTTTATAATTTTGTAAGTGTATGCGAAAATTATATGCGAAATTTTTATAAGTGTATGAAATTTATGTTGATACTAGTTAGTAATGTCCCTAAAGGTCTATTCATACTTATGACAAAACGTCCTTTGGACAAAGTCCAAAGGACAAAAGTCCTTTGGACTTTGTCCTTTGTCCAAAGGAAAAGTCCAAAGGGAAAAGTCCAAAGGGAAAATTTCAAGGAAAAATCCAAAGGACAACGTATTCATACTTCTTTTGTCCTTTGGACTTTTCCCTTTGGATTTTGTCCAAAGGACAAAGTCCAAAGGACTTTTCCCTTTGGACTTTGTCCTTTGGACAAGCCAAATCGTCCTTTGCACTTTTCCTTTTAACTTTTCCTTTTGGACTTTTCCCTTTGGACACTTTTCGTCCTTTGGACTTTGTCCAAGGGAATAAATTCTGAGTAGCGTTCATACTTCGTCCAAAGGACAAAGTCCAAAGGACGTTTTGGCTTGTCCAAAGGACGTTTTGGTTTGTCCTTTGGACTTTGTCCAAAGGACGTTTTGTCATAAGTATGAATAGACCTTGACAAAAGTCCTTTGGACTTTGTCCAAAGGACAGAGTCCAAAGGGAAAAGTCCAAGGAAAAGTCCAAAATAAAAAACAAAAAGTCCAAAGGACAACGTATTCATACTTCTTTTGTCCTTTGGACTTTTCCCTTTGGGTTTTGTCCTTTGGACTTTGTCCAAAAGACAAATTCTGAGTAGCGTTCATACTTCGTCCAAAGGACGTTTTGGCTTGTCCAAAGGACGTTTTGGTTTGTCCTTTGGACTTTGTCCAAAGGACGTTTTGTCATAAGTATGAATAGACCTTAAGAGGGTACCCTCCAATATCATGCTTTGGAGCTCTAATAGCCATTTCAAACAGAGAAGCGCCGGAGCTTCGATCGTTAACTAAGCGATTTAAAGCTTAATTAAACTTTTAAAATGTTTTAAATTATTTTACTTGCATTTTTAGGACTATTTTTATTATTTTAATAATTTAAAAAAAATTTTTTTGACAACTTAAAAATGGCATTACTTTTAATTATTATCATAAAAATAGTACAAAAATAGACCTAAGTTCCGGAGCTCGAAGCTCCGGAGAACATCTCTATCTCTATTTCATGCACTATAGTGTAAATCGACGTCGACCATTTCGTTCGTAACAAGATATAGTCTCACTTCGTCGTTACTCTGACACAATAAGTCACAATGACTATAAAATCAACAACACTCTGACTCATTTTGTTTATATTAGTTGGGTATTAAGATATAAAAAGAGTCACAGTTACGAGTATTTTACGACGCATCTGGCTCATTGTGTCAGAGTAACGACGATATTTTTTAAATCTTTACGATTTTTAAAGACTATAGTTCCTATACAGTTACTAACCGCAAGAAGTTTTAATTGTTTCACGTCACATGACAAAATAATGCGTGCCTATTGGCTGTTGGAGCCTGGTTTCCGCCAGACTTCATCTCATTGGACTGTTTAAACGAAAACCGTCCACTCACAGCGGAATTGTATCCTGCAATGTACATAGTTTCTATACAAATACATACATCATGCGTAGCATAAATAGCTGTAAAGTGTTTCTCAGTTTAAGTAATAGGTTGAGGACACATAGTTGAAAAAATAGGAGCTAAATAATTTTTCATTTTAGAAAAAAATAGGAAATAACTAAAGAATCTCCGTATGCTGTCTCCACAGTTCGATTTCGACGCCGCAGGGCCGTCCAACTCTGGACGCGCGTCGGATTTTTCCCTCGCTCCGGCCGCCGATTTCGGATCTGCGGAGCCCTACTGGAGTCTGACCCAGAAAGGCTCCCATCCGATGGTTTTGTACCCCAGCAAACGGTTCCAGGTGTGGGCGCAGCCATGGCCGATCTAGTGTGTTTATTCTAGGAATTATCCTATTAGGACTAATAATCTCTTTTTCCAGACTGAACAACGTGTATATAAATGCCAGGAAGTTGGATTAAATAGAAAATTTGGAGCTTTTGAATTTTTTTGGGAGTTTGAAACTTAAAAAAATTAGATAAAACATTTAGGTTTACAGACCTGTGCACGGTCTGGAAATGCCCCCCCCCCGTTTTATTGGAGGATTTGCCCTCCCCCCTTTTATTGCCCCCTCCGCCAAAAAATAAAAAAGTACGCTAAAATTATGACGCCATTTTCGACTTATGATGACGCCATCATCGCGAATTTTTTGCAGTTTTTAGCCTATTTCAATGTATTTTAAGCCATTTTAGATCTATTTTTACCTTGTTTTCGCTTTTTTTGTCCCTTTTTTCCCTTTTCCCTTCTCTTTTTTCCCTTTTTTCCCTTTTTTCTCTTTCTTTTTACCCTGCTCGCCCCCCCGTTCATCTGTCTCCCCCTGGTTTCAGAAAAAGTTGTCTCCCCGTGCCACCGCCTTTTGGAATTGCTCTCTTACAAAACCGGGGCAGTGCACAGGTCTGGGTTTAGGTATACATAGGTTTTAGCTCTTTCAGATTTTTAGTTCCAAGCTTCTCACTTTCAGTTCTAAGTTTTCTAAGTTCTCCCAATTTTCCCTGTGCTGGTAGGGTGAGCAATACGTAACTGAACCAAGTGTTACATATAAC
>JASAMX010032354.1:0-18343 GCA_030248175.1 Microlaimidae sp. YZB2_3 | reverse complement strand
TTAATGACCTCGTTGATTGCATCCAGCATTCTAAAATTAAGCTTTTCGCAGATGACGCGAAGGTTTATATAAGCTTTACTTCTGAAGATGAAATAGAAAAAACAGCTCAACTTCAAAGTGATTTGCTGAGAGTTGCTGTATGGTCAAAAAACTGGCAGCTTTCTTTGGTGGAAAAGTAAATGTGAAGTTCTACACATCGGCTCAAAAACAAGAAGTTCAAAATTCAACTATTACATTGATAATGAAATTTTGTCAAAAACAAAACTGATAAAAGATCTTGGGGTGCATATCTCAGAAACCTTAAGTTTTTCTCAACATTGTGAAATTATTGCAAAAAAAGGCTTCAAAATTGCTTCTCTTATTTTTAGAACATTTAATTCCAATAACTTTTGTAATTTGCTAAGAGCATACAAAACGTACGTGAGACCTACGTTGGAGTATGCCAGCGCTGTTTGGAACCCATTTTTAAAACGTGATATCGCAATAATTGAGCGTGTTCAAAGGAATTTTACAAGAAGATTGTTTAATAAATGTCATTTTCGTTATGCTCATTATGATGATCGTTTAAAAATACTTAATTTACCAAAACTTGAACATCGTCGTCAAATCACAGATCTTTCGGAATGTTTTAAAATAATTCATAAAAAAACAAGTCTAAACCCTAATGATTTTTTCTATTTTAATTATAATCACACAAGAGGTCATTCATTTAAACTAAAGGTACAAAAAAGTAGAATTAATGCTAGAAAATTTTACTTTAGTAATAGAATTGTCTCAATTTGGAATTCACTTTCTGAAAAACAAGTTACATCTAATTCAGTGCTACAATTTAAAAACAGTCTAGGATATGGCTCATAATAGAGCTTACATAGTAAGCCTTTGAGTCATGTTCTGGTTAACCATACTTCTGTGAATTTTTTGCGACCACGATTGGTTCGCACTGTAATTGATTAAAAAATTATTGTTTGTTTAGTATATTGGTTACTAGAATAAACTTTGACTTTGGCATAAAAATCGTTTTTTTTTTCGTGCGCGCGACTGAAAATATACAGGCTCAAAATTCGTGCGCGCACGAATTTCGTGCGCTAACTTTATATACGTATATATTCCTCATAAATATAACAATAATCTTAGAGTTCTATACAAATTTTTATAATTTATAATAAACCTTAGGTTTTTTACAAACTGGTTGGTACGTTACATTAAAAATAAAAAAAAATAAAATTCAGATGTTCGTTTTAAAAACGAACCATTTTTTAAAAACGAACGGTCCGTTTTTTTTAAACGACCGGTCGGTTTTTTGCGCTGCCCTGCCGCCGTTCGTTAAACACTTGCCCAGCAAGTTGCCGCATGCAAAATAATGAAATAAAAACAAAATACAATGATTATTATTATTTATTATGTAACCGGAAAATAGAAGAAAGTTGGTCAAACTTTTACCGGAAGCAAAAAAAATCAACAAAAAGGTACCTCTTATAATATGTTAACGTTTTTAACAGTTTCCAAAAGTTTTTTTGGCAGGTCCAGGCTATTCCCCCCCTAAGTACCCCAGTCCAGGCTTCCCCACTAAGGACCCTTCAGTCCAGGCTACCCCGGGGTCAAAATTTTTTGAAAATTTGGTCCAGGCTGACCCCCCTCCTGAGCCTATAAAATGGTAAAAAATGGGCAAGTTGGTCCGGAGTGGGAGTGGGGGGTATAGGTGTTTTTGGTTGGGTCCATAGGTGTCCGACCCCTGACGGCTGGGGGGGGTCTGACCTCGGGGTCAGACCCCCCCCCAGCCGTCAGGGGTCGGACACCTATGGACCCAACCAAAAACACCTATACCCCCCACTCCCACTCCGGACCAACTTGCCCTTGTATGGGCACAGCCACTAATTTCAGGGTGTCAGGGGTGGGGAGGGGTCCGGTTAGAGAGGACTGAGGAGGTGTCGCCTGTTTTGAAATTTTTGAAAGATATACACATTTTCACTCCCCCCTCGTGCCGACATTGGTTAAAAGCATACATGGGCACGGGGGGGGGTTGGGGGTTAACCCCCCCCCCCAAATTCTGAGAAGTGGGGTTTAACCCCCCCACTCAAAAGTGGGGGGGGAGAAAAAGTTACCCCCCCCCCAATTTGGAAAAACGAAGAAAAAAAATGTCTTTAAAATGACTTCTAACTGCCTCCAAACTTAAGTTTTGAGGTCAAAATGAATGTTTTAAGCAATAAAAAGCTCAAAAATGCAATAAAAAGGGCTTTTTGACCTAAAATTAGTGTTTTTAACCTATTTTTCCTTCAAAATCGAAAAACGATATAGGTAAAATGCACTCCAGGAAAAAAACAATATGGGTATTTTGCGTTTCTCGGATTTTAACCCCCCCTAATTCGGGGTTTAACCTCCCCCCACTCCGGACCAACTTGCCCATGTATGGTTAAAAGTACATCCCCATCCCTACATAGGTCACCGAAGGGGGGGCGGTAGGGGGGGGCACCCCCCCTACGGCCTCTAAGACCTATCCCCCCCTAAGGCCCATTTTTGACCCCTCCCCCCCTTCTACCACTGACCCCCCCCCTAAGGCCCCATTTTCGACCCCCCCCCCACCAGACAATCCCAAAAAATGCTTAAAAAATGGTCAAATTTCGTCAAAAAATTGTCAATTTTGGTCAAAAAAATGGTAAAAACACCCCAAGCACCCCCGGGTGCTTTTTTTCAAAAAAAACACCCCGGGGTGTTAACCCCCCCCCGGGGGGGAAAAACCAACACACCCCGGGGTGTGGACCCCCCCCCCTGAGCCGTCGAAGGTCGGTGACCTATGCATCCCTATCTATGATCATAGATGTTTTTGGTCAGGTCCTCAGGGGTGGGGGGTCCACCCTTGGGTGGAAGGCCAAAATTTTTAAAGGGGTCGAGCGTCCAGGGGGTCTGGACCCCCCTAGCTTTTTAGAGGGGGGTCGACTCGGCTGCGAGATTTTAAATTTAGGCGAGGTCAGTTTCTTAATTTCTATTTCTTTTCTATTCTTATAGGAGGGGGTTTCTTTACAAAGTTTTTTTAAAATCAATAATTTAAGTGTTTTAGGTCTACTATTGATTTTTATGTAGTAAAACAGCTTATTTAGGCCTAAAAAGTGTATTTAACCACTGTTTTTAAATAAAAAAACCATGTTTTTGACAGCAGACCTGTGGTCTGGAAATGCCCCCCCCCCGTTTTATTGCCCCCCGCCAAAAAATGAAAAGTACCCTAAAATTATGACGCCATTTTTGACCTATGATGACGCCATCATCGCGAATTTTTTGCAGTTTTTAGCCTATTTCAATGTATTTTAAGCCATTTTAGACCTATTTTTACCTTATTTTCGCTTTTTTTGTCACTTTTTTCCCTTCTTTTTTTTCTCTTTTTTTCTTTCCCCTCTGCTTGCCCCCCCCCGTTTCAACAAACTTTCCCCCCGTGCCCCCCATTTGGGAATTGCCCCCCCAGGTTTAAACCCGGGGGGCAGTGCACAGGTCTGTGATAGTAAATAAAAAATTATACTTCTAAATTGGTTCGAACGCTCCCGAGCTTTGGGGGGAAGGGAGGGCTGGATTTTTTCTAGGGGGGATCCGAAATTTTAGCTCTAGGGGGTGGACTTCTCTGTCCCCACCCTGGCTTCTAAAATTGTAAAGGTTATTGGACGCTTGGCAGAGCAAAGCGCGAGAAAGCTTTTATCGTTCAGTCAACCTGAACCCCAAAAATTTTTAGCTTTGGTCGCCTAAAAAAGAGCGGTGCCATACATCGCAAACTGGCCACCAACCCCTTTTGGACAAACCCGAGAACACTAACAACACGCCGTATTTGGTTGTCCACGCTTAAGCTAACAACAGAGAAATGTGTAATGTGTTGTGGCAAATGAAGAAAATCCCTCAGAGTTATAGGGGTCTCTTCAGCGCTGGGAGAATTGGGTAGGTATATATGCGCATTTGTGTGCACAAGGATCCCGTTGTAATTCCCAAACCTTCAATGTTATCGTATAAAAGGTATATATGCACTGCATGCTGAGCAGTGAAAATGGATATTACAAATCGATTTGAATGTTGCATTCACATGTTCACTTACGCATCTCTTTTTAATGCTTTCTAAATAAAAAATACCTCTTGGACATAGTTTAAGAGAAAATAATAATATTGCTTTTCATGTACAATACAAAAACAAAAAATATTCATCATAAACAAAAAAAAAACGACAACAACAACACATGTGATGTGACCAGTAGGAGATTCACGCAAACTAAAAACAACGTTGCGGAAAGGGGAAGCCTGTCGTTTTTCGCGCGCATCTATCCAATCCATATTGGTTTTTTGTCTACCTTTGTGTCAAGAGGTGGATTGTCCAAAACTATAGCAGGGAACATACAGGGGCAAGAGGGGCAAGTTGGTTCGAAATGGAGGGGGCAGAATAAACTCTGATTAAACCATATTGGTTTTTTTTGTCTGTGGCATTTTGCATTACAGTTTTTAGCCTCTACAGGGGAGTTAAACGCAGGGACGTAGCCAGGGGGGCGAGGGGGGGCGGCCGCCCCCCCCCGAAACGGTCAGAGAGGAGAAAAAATAGGGATAGTGGTTGGGCGGGGGGGGGGGGGGGCCCCCCCCCCCGAAATGGTCGCCAGATAGTAAAATTTGGGGGTTTTCAGAGGCTAAAAATTCAAAATTTTCTAGCGCCTCGCTAATCGTTTGGCGCCAAACTTTAAAATAATTTTAGTACCCCAATGGACCCCCAAAAAACCAAAAATTTGTTCCGCTTCGCTTCGCTCAGCGGTCACTTTCTATAATATACTTACATATATATCTCGTTATTTATGTTGCCTGATACTAATGTTATTTCAAAGTTACTACAATAATTTTTATAAGTAATAAGTACTACACAGAAAGCAAAACAAATAATCATATTGGTTGATTTATGTACCTCCCCCCTCCTAAATTTTCCTGCCGCCTATAGCATTGGCTCGGATTTTTTTCATATAGGGTAGTGCATTTAATTTCGGCACTTTTCCCAATTGGGCATTTTTGATTTTGGACTATATCTTTGGTAATCCTGGACGGAATACGACGTTTGATAGCTCAAAAGAGAGCTAATTATATGTAGATGACTGTTGTCAGCTTTTTATTTGTTAGGTTATGATATTTTCATGTGAAATTGTGTAATTTACAAAAAATAAAATTGTTACTCGTTTTTAGACAATGGGCATTTCGTAATTACGCAATAAATTGATTTAAAAATTAAACTGTCCTGGTAAAATTTAGTGTATTTTCCGAATTTTTAGTCCCCGTGGTTCTACGTTGCGTCTGTGGTGAGCAATCGTTATAAAATAAAATAGTGTAATTTCGGCACACATATTGCTGTAGGTAAAAACGGGTTGAATTAAGTGGTCGGGTTTAAATTGTAGTTGTAAATAGTTAAAAAACAACGTTGAAATGTGTAGGGGTCATAGCACTTCACTTAAACTCGATTAAGAGGGTCCTTTTAAAAAGTACCGAAATTAAATGCACTTTTTTCCAAATTTTGCTCATTTTGATACCTGTTGGCATTTTAGCTGTAACTTTTTGCCAGTTACACGTTGAACAACAAATAGAAGCTTAAATTAAAGAAAACTGTCTGGAGATAATGATAGGCTTTTAAATTTTTGAAAATGATGATTTTTTGACTGATAAACAATCGATTGTTTGTAAAGTGCCGAAATTAAATGCATATATTTAATTTCGGAGATTTTCAATTTTTTTAAAAACTGATTTAATTAAGTAAAAAGCAACTTTTGTACATTGAAATTTTTATGACGCAACGCAGTATCGTAAAAGCTTTAAAATGAGCTATCAAACATGAAAATTGGGCCATACAGTGAAAAGTTACATTGGAAAAACGAAAAAGTGCCGAAATTATATGCACTACCCTAGGTAGGTACCCTAGAAAACATAGAGCCGAGATGCTGCTTATGTGCTTTGGTTTACAATGTAGGTTTAGCCAAGCGGTCTGAAACTAACGTCTCTAAATTCCTTTTTTGTAAAATCCAGGCTCTGCCAATGTGTGCTTATGTAATTTTTAATTAAGAAAACATGTTTTTACCGCTAAAAACATTAGATAATAGGTTATTAGGCCAAAAACAGTGTATTATACAGCTTTATCTACGTTTATCCCTGCTTTTTTAACGTTTTCAAAAATTAAGGAGGGGCTCCGCCCCCTCCCCCCAAAATTTCGGGGAAATTTCGGGAAATTTTTTTTGTAGTACAATCCCCCCCCCCAAAAAATGAAACTCTGGCTACGTCCCTGGTTAAACGCATTGGTGAGAAGAAAAAAAAGGGGGACATGCATGGGCAAGTTGGTCCGAAGTGGGGGAGGGGGGGTTAAATCCTAGGGGGAGGGAGGGGGGTTAAAAATTTTAATCCCCCCTAAAACTTGGGGGTACCCCGGACAGCGGACACCTCCCTAAAATTTGGGGGGTCTCAGTCTAAAAACGCTAAAAATGGGGTGTTTAGGGCATACATGGGCAAGTTAGTCTTTAGTGGGGGGGGGGGTTAAAATCCGAGAAACGTAAAATACCCATATCGTTTTTTTTCTGGAGTGCATTTTACCCATATCGTTTTCGGTTTTGAAGGACAAATAGGGAAAAAACGTTAATTTTAGGTCCAAAAGCCCTTTTTATTTCATTTTGAGTTTTTTATTGCTTAAAACACCCATTTTGACCTCAAAAATTAAGTTTGAAGGCAGTAAGAAGTCGTTTTAAAGACTTTTTTCATGGGGGGTTAACCTTTTCTCCCCCTCCCCACTTCTGAGTGGGGGGGTTAAACCCCCCTTCTCAGAATTTCGGGAGCTTAGCTTAACCCCCCAACCACCCACACCACGCCCACCGTGCCCATGTATGGGGGGTAGTGTCAAGGGTGGGCCACTTACACCTCCCCTTCCCTCCCTTCAAGCCTTGAAACCTGGGGCCTACCTACTTCCTCCCAAATTTGCAAAATTTTTAACATTAACACTTTCCCTTAAAATCTGACCGACCTCCTTCTTTTTTGAAAAAAAAAAATAAAAAAATATGTAAGTACTATCTGTCTGACCTTACTCTTTTTTGAAAAAAAAGTAAATAAATACTACTATGTATTTTAAACTTAAATATTTTTTTTCCAAAAACGTAAATTTTTAACACAAAGCCGTATTTTTAGACTTTTTTAATCTGAATTAACAGCACATTTTGTTAAATAAAATGTAGTAAATATTATCTTCCCATAAAAAAAAAACAATTAACAGTCTGAACTGAACGTATTTTGCTTCGATCATTGCACCTTTTGATTCCCTTCTAGATTTCAAATTTTCAACCCAACTTAAACCCCCCCCCCCTAACGCATACAACATGAGCAAGTTGGTACGGAGTGAGTGGGGGGTTAAACCCCAAATTAGGGGGGGGTTAAAATCCAAGAAACGCAAAATACCCATATCGTTTTTTTTCTGGAGTGCATTTTAAATAGGTAAAAAACGCCCCCCGACCCCAACTAACCAACCCCCCCGTGCCCATGTATGCCCTAAAGAGCAAGGAGGTGGATCCCTCCTAAAAGATGTGATTTACCCGGGTAACATAAACAACCATAGGTGAGAAAGGGGGGCAGAGTGGGGTCCACCCTCCCCCCTAGCCTCGAAATTTTGGGAGCCCCCCCCCCTAGACGAAAATCTAGGGCCCCCCTCCCCCCAAATTTCCGAATTTTTTACCCCTGACCCCCCTCTAGAATTTGAAATCTCCCCCCTCCCCCCTCGGGAAAATTTTAGGCACCTTTTTAATACTAAATTTTCTTCCAAAAACGTGAATTTTCATCACATATTCATGCTTTTACACCCTTTTTATACATGAATATGGCTTTTTATTCAATAAAATGTAGTATTATCCTATAAAAAGAAAAATTATTAAAGTTATTATGGTTTAAAACTGTTTTGCTTTGGACACCGGACCCCACCTGACCCCTCTCTAGATTTCAAAATTTCGCACCCCGGGTCGATCCCTCCTAAAAAGCTAGGGGGTTCCGGACTCCGAACCCCCCTCCTAGAATTCAAAATTCGATTTACCACAGGTAACCACCCCCCCTAGCTTCCCCGACCATTCTCACCTATGGTAACAACCCCCACGAACCGCCGCTACCGGCTTCGCTATGGTTAAACCTAAACGGCTAAACATCTCTTATCAGAATGTAGAACAACTTTTATTAAATTAAACAAAACATGCTATTTATATACTACAAACAGGTAGTAAAAATTTGATTTCTATTAAAAATTGAGGTTTTAAATGAAAAATATAAAATAAAATGGTCTAACTATCTAATGTACTTAAAAAATTCTTCAAGGAAGAGTGAGGGGAAACACACGCAGAGCCACCCAGTTTATCTGGTACCTATCCAATAATAGACGAAAAAGGGGGTGGGGGCAGGGTGGGGTCCACCCCCCCTAGCCTCGAAATTTTGGGACCCCCCCTAGACGAAAATCTAGGGGGCCCCCTTTTCCCAAATTTTTTACCCCCGACCCCTTATAGAATTTGAAATCTGACCCGCCCCTCTTGCTCGCGAAAATTTTAGGTCCCTTTTTTTCTAAATTTTCTTCCAAAAACGTGAATTTTTAAAAGCAAGCAAGCAGGGAGAAAGAAAGAAAGTAAGTAAGTAAGTAAAATCCTACGTTTTACCGATTATTTTAAACAGATTTATCTGGACCTGTGCACTGCCCCTCCCCCCGGGGTTTTATTGGAATTGGGGGGGGGTAATTTCAAAATGGGGGCACGGAGGGCAACTTTTTTGAAATGGGGGGGTCAAGAGGAGGAGACAGAAAAAAAGAGACAAAAAAAGAAAAAAAAGGGAAAAGGGAAAAAAGGGACAAAAAAGCGAAAATAAGGTAAAAATAGGTCTAAAATGGGATAAAATACATTGAAATAGGCTAAAAACTGCAAAAAAAATTGCGATGATGGCGTCATCATAGGTCAAAAATGGCGTCAAAATTTTAGGGTACTTTTTCATTTTTTGGCGGAGGGGGGGGGGGGCGATAAAGCGGGGGGGGGGGCAAATCCTCCAATAAAACGGGGGAGGCATTTCCGGACCATGCAAAGGTCTGCATATTCATGTTTTTACCCACATTTTACACCAGAATATCGCTTTTTATTTAATAAAATATAGTATTATCCTATAAAAAACAATTATTAAAGTTATTATGGTTTAAAACTGTTTTGCTTTGGACACCGGACCCCACCTGATCCCCCTCTAGATTTCAAAATTTCGCACCCTGGGTCGACCCCCTCTAAAAAGCTAGGGGGGTTCGAACCATACATGGGCAAGTTGGTCCGGAGTGGGGGGGGGTTAAACCCCAAATTAGGGGGGGTTAAAATCCGAGAAACGCAAAATACCCATATCGTTTTTTTTCTGGGGTGCATTTTACCCATATCGTTTTTCGATTTTGAAGGAAAAATAGGTTAAAAACACTAATTTTAGGTCAAAAAGCCCTTTTTATTGCATTTTTGGGCTTTTTATTGCTTAAAACATGCATTTTGACCTCAAAACTTAAGTTTAGAGGCAGTTAGAAGTCATTTTAAAGACATTTTTTTTCTTCATTTTTCCAAATTTGGGGGGGGGTTAACTTTTTCTCCCCCCCCCCACTTCTGAGTGGGGGGGTTAAACCCCACTTCTCAGAATTTGAGGGGGGGGGGTTAACCCCCCCAACCCCCCCCCCCGTGCCCATGTATGGTTCGAACCCCCCTGGGACCCCTATCCTAGAATTCAAAATTCAAAACCACCCCCCCTAGCTTCCCGGACCGTTCTCACCTATGTATCCAATAATAGGCTTATATTCTATCGAACTCCTTCAACCTTGCTCAATTAAAAACATTTTTATACGAAATCCACTCCGCAACAATAGCGTAGAAATAAATACCCAAAAGTTAAATAGGGTACGGTGGCCAGATGAAGGGGTATTTTGGAAGTTAGTCATTCGTTTTAACAAAATTATTGTTGTGTTTTGAGCAATAAAGTTGTGAAATAGCCCTGGGCCCCCAGTGTTTGTTTTTTTGGAAAAACAAATTGCTTCTTCAAACTAACCATTCATCTCTGTTGGTGTTTGCACAAGGTATGACTGTGTAAACTTACTTGCATTTCACGAGTTGCAGCCACGACTGGAAAACCTTGCACACAAAGCTAAGGTAACTAAGGGATACAAAATTTAATCTCTTTGCAATTAAATTAAAACTTTTGCTATGATAGGCCTGTGCACGGTGTGGAAATGCCCCCCGCTTTATTGGAGGATTTACGTTTTTTAAATTTTGGGAGAGAAAATTTTTTTTCTTAAATAATAATACAGAAACTTTCATGATGCCTTCCAAAAGCATATTAATAGTCAAAAAACCAAAATTTCCCCGCTACGCGGGTAGTTTAAATTGACGATTTATTTTAGTTTTTTTGATTTCAAATCGATTATTTATCACGTTCAGTAGTTAAGGCATACATGTTTAATAAAACTGCTATAAACACTATTATCCTTTCATTAACGTTTAAACACATGTTTTAAAGGTATAGGTATAAAAAAACCTTAAAATTTGTAATAAGCAGACCTGTGCAGTGCCCCCCCGGGGTTAAAATGGGGGGGAATTCCAAACGGGGGGGCACGGGGGGGGGCAAATTTTTTGAAACGGGGGGGGCAATAAAACGGGGGCAAGCAGGGGGGAAAGAAAAAAAAGAGAAAAAAGGAGAAAAAAATAAAAAAAAGAAGGGAAAAAGGAAAAAAGGGACAAAAAAAAGCGGAAATAAGGTAAAAATAGGTCTAAAATGGCTTAAAATACATTGAAATAGGCTACAACTGCAAAAAATTCGCGATGATGGCGTCATCATAGGTCAAAAATGGCGTCGTATTTTTCGGGTACTTTTTCATTTTTTGACAGGGGGGGCAATAAAACGGGGGGGGGCAAATCCTCCAATAAAACGGGGGAAAGGCATTTTCAGACCGTGCACAGGTCTGAATAAGTATCATCTGGAATTAAAATTTCTATTGTATTTTAGCACCATAAATTAAAAATTTTCTCCTTCTGGGGGCAGAATGCCCCCCGGAGGAGGAAAAAAAACCTAAAAATCAAGCAAAACTTTATAAAATAAAGTTATCAAAATTTTTGTTTGATTTTTGGGTTTGGCTTAGAAAAACGTTAGATTAGGCATTAATAAAAGGGCTGTGAAGGAAAATTTGTGGAGACACACCGAATTAGTCACCACCAAAAGCTTTTTTAATTTATTATTTTTATGCATAAAAAACAATTAACTCAAATATTTAACAACACTAAGCTAAAAAATATTATTCACATAACATAACTAAATTAAAAGTTATTTTTATTAATAAATTCGACAGTTGTCGAATTTATTAATAATTAATAATAATTAATTTGCAGTTCATAAAATTAATTTTAAACTTAACTTATGTTGACATAAGTTAAGTTTAAAATTAGTTTTATGAACTGCAAAATATTTCAACATAAAATATTCCAGTGAGTGCTGCGCTGATCGCGGCACGGGGTTGTCTGTCAGGTCTAAAAATGAAAAGTGATATTTTTTTTCGACAAAAGAGGCAAAAGGGGCTATAAAAATTTTCTAAAAATACCAGTTTTCCAAAAAAAATTTTTCGGAAAAAAGGAGGTTGTTTTTTATAATACTAAATATTTTTTATCAAAATCAAATTTGCGACTTGATAATTTCCGCCAACATAAATCTAATTTCAACATAATTATTACTTTTAACTTCAAGATTAATCAATTAAAATTCTAAAAACATCTGTTAGGGCACAAGAAATTTTTGGTACAAATCAGGGACATAGGTGGTCAGGGGGGTTGGGGGGGTTATTATACCCCCCCCCAAAATTTCGGATTTTCCTGACACCCCTCCCCCCTCAAATTTGCCTCCCAGAGAAAAATTTTTAAGCGTTATAAAAGGACTAAAAAATTTTCCGCGCTTCGCGCGAAGAGTTTTTTACCTCTTTTAATGTCATATACTTCATTAAAAATTTTTTAAAAACAATTTGATACCTTAAAATTTTCGATTTCCAAATCATTACAGCTGATAAATGAGTACATTGAATCACAGCTGAGCAATGCAAAGTACCAGAAAATGTTTTTAAAATTACTTCTAACCTTTAAATTTTCACAATACCACTATATAACAAATCTAAAGGGGGGTTTAGCGTGGTCATATCAAGATTAAAAAACAAAGTAACACAAATTTAGAAGTGGAGACCAATTAAAACATAAAGAATGGGGTGGGTCTAGCGTGGTCATACCAAGATTACAAAACAAAGTAATACAAATTTGCAAGTGGAGATTATATAATGGGACGCTGAGCGAAGCGCGACAAAATTTTATAAAAATGGTCCTTCTAGACCCCCAAATTTTTATCCTTGGCGACTCAAAAGGGGGGTCTAACCCCAAATTTTTCACTTTGCCGACCTAAAAGGGAGGGACCCCCTCTGGCAGTGGCGCGCCCAGGGGGGGGGGGCGGAGGGTGGGCGGGCGCCCCCCCCCAAAAAAAATCCGGCAAAGCGCGATTTTTCGTAAGGGGGGACCCTTACGTAAGGGGGGACCCTTTTAAATTTTGGGATTGAAAATATTTTTTCTTTAATATTAATACAGAAACCTTCCTTCCAAAAGCATATTAATGGTCAAAAAACCAAAATTTCATAGTATTCGTAGAATTTGGGGTAGTTTATATTGACAATTTATCTTAGTTTTTTGATTTCAAATCAATTATCCTATTCAGTATTTAAAGCATACATTTTTAATAAAACTACTAAAAACACTATTACCCTTTTATTAACCTTTTAAACACATGTTTTAAATGTATAGGTATAAAAAAACCTTAAATTTTGCAATAGGAATAAAAATTTATAGTGTATTTTAGCGCATTAAATTAAAAATTTTCTCCACCCAGGGAGCATTCTGCCCCCCGGACCCCCCTGACAAGGGGCTCTGCCCCTTGACCCCGCTGGGGGGCTCTCGCCCCGCAGACATTTAATTTCTGGGGGGGCTGCCGCCCCGCAGACCCCCCTTCAGGGTTAGCATTAACCCCCCTCAGACCCCCCGAAATAAAATCCTGGGCACGCCACTGCCCCCTGGCTATGACCATGTATGATGTATGTATATAATCTTTAATTAAATATAAGATTATGGATTAAAAAGTTTGTGATACTTGACTTTATAATCAAGACAATAATATTACTATTCTATTATTACGTAATTATTAAAAAAAAACTATGATTTCTAATCTAATTATAAGAATATATAAACACGTCATTCTTATTAAAAAAATTAAAAAAATAAAATTTTAAGTTGCAATAAGGTCTTATTTTAATTTTGCACAGTTTTAAAGCATTTATAAGCTTGTTTTACGTGTTTTACGCGTTTTAAACCCATTTTAAGGCAGCGCGGAAATATTGGGTACACCACTCCCACCTCAAAATTTGGGTCTTACCGGACACCCCCCCCCCCCCCTAAAATTTGAACCCACTTATACCCCCTCAAATCCGAGAGGCTGCCCACCTATGTTCAGGGACATAACTAGGGGAGGCGGGGGGGTGGGTCGGCCACCCCCCCCAAAAAGGTCGGACAGGGGGAAAAATAAGGATAGTGGTTGGGCGGGGGGGAGCGGCCCCCAAAATGGTCGCCAGATAGTAAAATTTTGGGGTTTTCAGAAGCTAAAAATTCAAAATTTTC
Source organism: Microlaimidae sp. YZB2_3 (assembly GCA_030248175.1). Taxonomy (NCBI): domain Eukaryota; kingdom Metazoa; phylum Nematoda; class Chromadorea; order Desmodorida; family Microlaimidae; species Microlaimidae sp. YZB2_3. Next base: position 4,640 of record JASAMX010032354.1, on the reverse strand, counting down.
TAGCGCCTCGCTAATCGCTCAGCGCCAAACTATAAAATAATTTTACTACCCAATTGACCCCCAAAAACCAAAAATTTTTTCCGCTTCGCTTTGCTTGGCGGTCACTTTTTATAGTATACAGGAACGTAACCAGGGGGCCGGGGGGCGGCCGCCTTCCCCAAAACGGTCGGACAGGGGGGAAATAAGGATAGTGGTTGGACGGGGGGGCGGCCGCCCCCTCCCCCAAAATGGTCGCCAGATAGTAAAATTTGGGGGTTTTCAGAAGCTAAAAACTCAAAATTTTATAGCGCCTCGCTAATCGGTGTCAACCTATAAAATAATTTTAGCACCCCAATTGACCCCAAAAAACCAAAATTTTTTCCGCTTCGCTCAGCGGTCACTTTCTATAGTATACTTACATATATCTCACTATTTATCTTGCCTAATGCTAATGTTATTTCAAAGTTAGTACAATATTTTTTATAAAAAATAAGTACTACACAGAAAGCAAAACAAACAATTATATTGGTTGATTTATGTACGACCTCTCCCCTTCTAAATTTTCCAGCCGCCTATAGCATTAGCTTTTTTTCATATAGGTAGGTAGGTACCCTAAAAAACATGGAGTCGAGCTGCTGCTCACGTGCTTTGGTTTACAATGTGATGTGGGTGTAGTTAAGGGGTCTGAAAGGTCTTTAAATTTTTTTTTGTGAAAGACAGGCTCTGCCAATGTGTGCTAATGTAATTATTAACTAAGAAAACATGTTTTTACCGCTGAAAACATTAGATAATAGGTTATTAGGCCAAAAACAGTGTATTATACCGCTTTATTCATGTTTATCCCTGCTTTTTTAACGTTTTCAAAAATTAAGGGGGGGGGGCTCCGCCCCCACCAAAATGAAACTCTGGCTACGTCCCTGATAGTATACATACATATATCTCGATATTTATCTTGCCTAATGCTAATGTTATTTCAAAGTTAGTACAATATTTTTTATAAGTAATAAGTACTACACAGAAAGCAAAACAAACAATCATACCTCCCCCCTACTAAATTTTTCAGCCGCCTATTACAGCAATGGCTCGGATTTTTTTCATAGGTAGGTACCCTAAAAAACATGGAGTCAAGATGCTGCTCATGTGCTTAGTTTTACAATGTGGGTGTAGCCTAGGGGTCTGATCTGAAAGGTCTCTAAATTCCTTTTTTGTGAAATCCAGGCTCTGCCAATGTGTGCTAATGTAATTTTTAACTAAGAAAACATGTTTTTACCGCTCAAAAACATTAGATAATAGGTTATAAGGCCAAAAACAGTGTATTATACAGCTTTATCTACGTTTATCCCTCTTTTTGAACGTTTTCAAAAATTAAGGGGGCGCTCCCCCCCCCAAATTTGGGGAGGGGAGGTGGCTTCGCCCCCCCCCCCTCCGAAATTTTTTTTGTACTACAATCCGCCCCCCCCAGAATGAAACTTTGGATATGTCCCTGGTACAAGTCCCATACGTGTACCAATTATGGATTTGACTGATCAAAAAGTAAAATACGCATATGAAACATCTTTATTTTTGAGACATCTTTATTAACAACTTGTGGACTACAATTTTGAGGTTATTTTTTCGGTTTAAGTCCTCTGTAAAAAGTTATAAGCCCCTTTAAGCCCAAAAATTGCCTATTTTTGGTATAAGCAATTTATGTTGTTAAGAAAAAAATTTTGCTAAGCAACAAAATAAACTAAAAATTATATTTTTGTATTGCTGTCTGAAGTCTGAAGAATCTGAAACTATCTAAAAAAAATTAAAAACACAGGCATTCGTCAAGTATAACCCAATTTTCCGGTCACCGAAAAGATGGATTGTTAAAAACTGTTATTTTTCAAGTAAATTTTCGTGATAAAACTCACAAATAACATTTATCGTGGACTTTAGACCTTAAATTCCCTAAGCAAAACCTTAAAACCTTTAATGTTTTGTTTGATTATTAGGTTTTGCTTTGGTTGTTTAGGAAAACTAAGGCCTATAGTCCAGGATTCAGGTTGTTTATGAGTTTTATCATGATATTTTTTTAAAATTTATCACTTTGTCTAAGATTTATTAAAAAATAATATTAATTTAATGGGTTGTTTTTGAAAAATAACGGTTTTAAATAAGTAGTTCGTCCATGTTTAAAGTAGTCCATCTTGTGTTTTCTTTATAGTGACGGGAAAATGGCATACATGGGCACGGGGGGGGGGGTTGGGGGGGGGTTAACCCCTCCCCCCAAGTTCTGAGAAGTGGGGTTTAACCATACATGGGCAAGTTGGTCCGGAGTGGGGGGGGGGGGTTAAACCCCAAATTAGGGGGGTTAAAATCCGAGAAACGCAAAATACCCATATCGTTTTTTTTCTGGAGTGCATTTTACCGGTTCCGAGCAATCTCCCAACAAAAAGGGTGAATCTCCCAACTGTGGAATCTCCCAACAGTTAGTGGAAAGTCCCAACAGAATCAAAAAATACGTTTGCAACAAACACCATTTTATTTTTTAGTCAATTAACACTATAATTAATAAAAATATAGCGTTAAATACGGAAAACTCGTCTTTTGGATGTGATTTTGTAAACGCACTTTTCAAAAGACAAGTTTTTCCTATTTTTCGAATGAAACAATCTATTGAAAACCTTTTTTATCTAAGCCTAAGCAAAAGCCAAAAATCAAGCAAAATTTTTATCATGGTAAACTTTTATTAAATTCTTTATTCAAAAAACCGAGTACCTAAGCCTAAGCAAAACCTAAAAATCAAGCAAAATTGTATTATGGTAAAATTGTATTTAATGATGCTTTTTAAACTGAAGAGTAAAAACTTTATTTTTTCCTAAGCCTAAGCAAAACCCAAAAATCAAAAAAAAATTCTCATTGGGGTGGAAACTTGCATTTTTGAAAGTACGTTTACAAAATTGCATAATTCCATTTATCATTCATTTAATGCATTTATTTATTTTCGGTTGTTTAAAATTATCGTGTTTAACACCGGTTTTGCAAACGTATTTCTAATATTTTAACTGTTGGGAGTTTCATCGATTGGTTGGGACTTTCCACGTTGGGACTTTCCTCAGTTGGGACTTTCCTCGATACCATTTTACCCATATCGTTTTTCGATTTTGAAGGAAAAATAGGTTAAAAACACTAATTTTAGGTCAAAAAGCCCTTTTTATTGCATTTTTGAGCTTTTTATTGCTTTAAACATTGATTTTGACTTCAGAACTTAAGTTTTGAAGCAGTTCGAAGTCATTTTAAAGACATTTTTTTTCTTCAATTTTTCCAAAATTGGGGGGGTTAACTTTTCTCCCCCCCCCCCACTTCTGAGTGGGGGGGTTAAACCCCACTTCTAAGAATTTGGGGGGGGGGGGGTCAACCCCCCCCACTCAGAAGTGGGGGGAAGAGAAAAAGTTAACCCCCCCCCCCCCCAATTTTGGAAAAATGAAGAAAAAAAATGTCTTTAAAATGACTTTTAAGTGCCTCCAAACTTAAGTTTTGAGGTCAAAATGAATGTTTTATGCAATAAAAAGCTCAAAAATGCAACAAAAAAGAGTTTTTGACCTAAAATTAGCGTTTTTTACCTATTTTTTTTAAATCTAAAAACGATATGGTAAAATGCACTCCAGAAAAAAAACGATATGGGCATTTATATTTTGCGTTTCTCGGATTTTAAGCCTCCCCCCTAATTTGGGGTTTAACTCCCCCACCCCACTCCGGACCAACTTGCCCATGTATGGAAAATGGGTTATACTTGAAGAATGCCAAAACTCGTTAGTCACATGGACCATCAAAAACATGGACAACAATTTTTTATTTGGCTCTAAAAGCTAATTTAAGCTTATTTTTGCTAATCCTAAGCTTTGCTTTGCTATCCTAAGCCTAATCAAAACCTAAAAATTAAGCTAAATTGTATTTTGACATATTTCTATTTGATTATGTGTTTTTGACGAATTTTGAAATTTTAATTTAGCCCATTTTTAACTGGTTGTCATACAAAAATAGTAGGCACTACAAAAAATTTCGAACTATATTTAGAGCCGCCATACTCTGGGCAATCCGAAAAATATATTTTTAAGTTATTTAAAAGCTAAATAAAAATTTTTCCTTAACAACATAAATTGTACATACAAAAAATAGACAATTTTTGGGCTTAAAGGGGCTCATAACTTTTTATGGAAGTCTTTAATCGTAAAATAACCTCAAAAATATTGTCTACGTGTCTGATTAGGGGTATACAAATGTTTTATATGAGTATTTTACTTTTCGATCAGTCAAATTGATAATTGGTACATGTATGGGACTTATACTGAAATTTTTAAACTAAATTTTAATGTTAAAATATTTAACCAACACAACAGTTGAGTTTAAAGGCAATGGCAGCTACTCTATAGATTGTTTGTAATTTATAATTTAATACATTTTTTTAAATAACTTGCACTTGATCGCCGAGCATTAGACCGCCGAGCATTAGACCGCCGCAGGAGTCCGTAGTCGTATAAATTTTATGCAAATCTCTGTTTTCCGCAACCTTTAGATAATTATATCAACACAGCACTAGGACAATATAAACTCTCCAAAACTATTGTGGACTCTCTTTAATGACGTCAAGGTGTGCGCATTATCTTTGTCGAAAAATGTTGCTCGTGACAAAG
>JASAMX010032353.1:0-10450 GCA_030248175.1 Microlaimidae sp. YZB2_3 | reverse complement strand
TTTGTTATTCGTTCAGTTACGTATCTTGACAAGAAATGTAAAAAAATCGGGAATTCGAGGGGAGGGCCCCCCTAGATTTTCGTCTAGGGAGGGGGGGGGGGCAAAATTTCGAGGCTAGGGAGATGTACCCCACCCTGCCCCCTTTTCTCCCCTATGGGTATAACCATAGGTGAGCAGGGGAAAGTTTGGGGGGTTATACCCCGCAAAATCCCATCCCAAACCTGCTAAAACCCCTTCCTCTCTCCTGCCTCAAAGTTTGCAGATAATCCGAACAAATCCTCCCCTAAAATTTAGGGGTACCAGTACTAAATACGCTAAAAATGGGGTATTTGGAAAGTACTCCTTAAAAATTTTTTTGTGGTTAAATACTTCCAAAATGCTTGAGGCTATGGATATAACCCCCCTGGCCACAAATATAAGATTGAGTGGTAGTGTTATTGATTATATTCCTCAAAAACTTTTAAATTTGTTGACATTGTACGATATTTTTAATTTGGAATGGAGGTATCCCAGAACAAAAAATTCTAAATATCTTATATTCGGATTCATAAAATTTGAATGTCACAAGGAATGTTTATCCTTTTACTACGGCGGAATTTTTTGTATACCATCTCCGCTTGCCACCCCTCCCCCTTCCCAAAATGTTGCTTTTCAGTATCAGAATCTGAAAAACCTAACCCTACCCTACCCCTTTTACACTTCTTATGTTTCTAGGTAGCCATCAAAGAATTTTTTTTGATTTTATTGTTCTTTCCGTAACCCTGCAAATAAGTCATATATCCCCATATAGAAAAGAACTCGATGTCCCTTTTTTCATCACAGTAAAAAAATCAAACCCTTCCTTCTAGTAAACAGAGGTGAGAGTAAGATACAATGTGCACGCACAATTCATTGTTTTTATCAAATATTGAATATTGCTATGATAGCTTTGCCGATATAACTTTAACAGCTTGAAAGTACTACTTTTCAAAAATAATCTAGAAACAGCTAATCAAGCTGTTCTTGATCGAAGTCTCTTTCATCCAACACGCAAAAATTTAATCGACACTTGAAAACTAAAATCAGCTTTTTAAACACTGACTGTTTAAAATTTAGAAGGTCTGAGATCAATTCCCCTTTTTCAAAAATCAAGAAGAAATTTTTCTTAATTAACTTTCGAAATTTAAAAAATTTCACTGCGGATCTTATGCTAAATATTTCGGATATCGTGGTTTCATTTTCTCAAATAAAGAATATGAGTTATTTTTAAATCAATAATACTTGTATTTTTTAGCATTTTTCATACAGACAAAAACTAATATTGGTGTGTTTTTAAAATATAAAGCCAAAAAGTATATATCACTTTTATTAAAGAAACTTTCTATTATTTTTTGCACCGATTTGAACATACATTGTTGTTTTCCTGATTTTATTTTTACCGAAACTATCGCAATAAACTGCGGAATGAATTGTATAAGAAATTTTGTAAAACGAACTTCTGTAAACAAGAACTTTGAAAATCGTCAATATTTCCGACAAATGATTTCAACCAAATATTAATTTTCAAGGTTTTTTTAACAATCTTATTATATTTTATTCATTAAATATTTTATAAGTCTACATTTTTCTAAAATTGATAAATAAATCTGTCAATAATTGATTTTTGTGCAATCTAACTTTTAAATTTATCGTATAGTTAACATTTGAAGTAAAAACTTTTGTTTTTTTTTTCTTAAACCTTAAACCAAACTTGGGACTTTGTTCCATCGTTAAACCTTAAACCATAAATCTTAAACCTTAAATCATAAACCTTGAATCGAACTGTAAACGTGGCTTAAACCTTAAATCTTTTCCATAAACCTTAAACCTTAAACCTTAAATCTTAAACCTGAAGTGTGAATTGGGCTTTAAATGTTTAAAAACAAAAAAAATATTAGTTATACCTATCCGAAAAACAACTACCGTTTTTTATATTTAACGTAATTAACTCAAATTTTTGCATTTTTAAACGTTTGGTTTACGTCGAGTGGAGTAAAAATATTATTTTACAAAATATTAACTAGGTATGTTCTGGAGCTATGAGCCAGTTTTTTGATTGAAGCTCCGTTTTTGGAAATCTGGAAAAACCCTGCAGCACCGTTTTTTTGTAGTAATATTTAATTTATTGTATATACCCATCCAGAAAACGCGACACGACGGTCTCGAGACACGATGGTCCCAAGACAGGACGGTCCTGAGAGGCGAAAGGTACTACACGACGGTCCCAGGAATGAGAAGGAGTACAAAACTACGGTCCTAAAAGAATGCGTTTGCAATGCCACTGTTGCAACGCTGAGAAAAACGAAATTTCTACGGTATTAAATAGCGTCCATATTAATTAAAATTAAACCAAATAAAATATACAAATGTTTTTTTAAAATTTCAAAAATTTAAATTTAAAATAATTTTGAATATATTTATACTCATTCTTTTCTACTTATTGAATTCGATTTTTTTCGATTTTAAATTTTGAAATCTAATTTATCTTCTTTAAACAAGCTAAATCTGTTTGCATTTAACGAATAATTTAGTTCCACAATGCTTTAATGCAATGCAAGACTGTTAACATTTAACAGACCAAGTAGTTATATCTGGTAAATACAATGAATTTACTGGTGTCGGGCAGAATAACCTTCTGCAAAAATGTCTTCTTTGAGCAGTAGAATATTCGGCACTTTTAAAACTTCTTATTTTAATTTTTTTAGGGGATTTTTGTTTTGTTTTAACTTGCGTTTAAGGGTTTTCTTAGGCTTAGGAAAAAATTTGTCTTTGGAAAATTTAAGACTTAAAAAGACTAAGACTTAAGACTTAAAAATAAGAATAAAGTTTATTTGTCGAAAGCTAATAATCAAAAACATATGAAAATTATTAAAAATAAAAGGAAAAAAATTGTTTCTTTTTGCGCAGCCAATCCTTTTTTATATATTGGAATTATAATGGCTTTCAGCCAAATATCTGGTAGAACCCCCGTTTTCATACTCATTTTAAATAACATAGAAAAAGGTATAGCCACTTCCAAACTAATGGACTTCAAAAACGTGGACGGGTTTGGTGAACGAGATAAAGAAGACGGCATTTTATTAATAGCTTTTATTATTTTTTTCATAAGAAAAACTTACTGAAAAATATTCCACGCTTTTTGGAACCCTACACTGAAATTCAGGAATTTTTTTATTGTCCTCAGTAAAAACAGAAGCAAAGTAATTGTTAAATTTAGATGCCTTTTCATGATTATTAATAGAATAACTACCATTATCACTTAATAGAGGTGAAATTGAAGGTTTTGATTTAGTTTTACTATTTACATATTTGTAAAAATTGGAAATATTTTTAGAACTAACTAGAGAACATTCTTTTTCTTCGAAATATTTTATGAAAGCTTTGTCATACATTTTTGCATTTTCATTGTAAAATCGTTTCCACTGAGGATTTTTTTTTGGAAAGTTTATAATATTTTAGTTTAGTTTTAGCCAATTTACGAATGTGTTTTGGATAACAATTTTTAGTTTTAGGCAGAGCTTTTTTAGGCACGTATAACTCTATACAATAATCAAGAACAGTATAGATTATATCACAGAAAAGTTTAACGTCATTTTCGCATAAATTTGAAAATTGAAACCAATTAATTTTAGACAAATACGCATTTATTTTACCGTAATCAACTTTTGTAAAATCAAGATAAAGATTGGTTTCTGATTTATTGTTTATAGCAGGAGGTACGGTTAAGGTAAAATCGACACAATCATAATCACAAGTAGCTGAAAAAAGAGCCGAAACACTTAGTGATCGAATCAAAAAAGGGTGGGAGCATAATATCAAATCAACACAATTTTTTTGTTGTGTTGCTTGGGTCACTATTTGTGTTAAGCAATTTTGATTTTGTTTTACCATTTGTGTTAAGCAGAAGAACGAGTGTGTGTGATTTTTCTCGGCGCTGAGCACGCTGATTATTACAAGTGACCTATAAGGCTACTCCCGGGCAGTGGGTTTTTAAACTGGAAAAAGAGAGATAACAGAAGTTTTTGTGGGAGGTGGAAAATTTTTGATTAAGTTCTATTTATTTTTACTAAAAAAATAACTCATCTTTAATAAACAATTTTTTGTTGGAATTTTGGGAGGAGGAGGGGACAACTTCTACAGTAAAAACTTAATTGAAAATTAAAATTTTATGGAGGGGAAGACAGCTCTGGATCTGCCAGAGAAACCGGACAGACATCCCGACAGACAAACTATTGGCTTATTATTATAGTATATAGATATAGATATTATATTATTTATTTATTCACAAGGTAATACACATAAAAATATGCAAAACACTTATTGTAAATATAAATAATACAAACACAAATAATATGCACGAGGCTAATGATATTAAAAACAAAAAAACCACAACTTATTAGAACATTGTTACAATACATTGTTACCGTTACAATAGTTTAAAAGAAATTCTGTATTGTTGTATATACTATTGCGAAAAGACTGGACTGACTTAATACCTACAATATTTTTGTCAAGATTGTTCCATGGATCAATAACACGATTACTAAAAATTTTTTCTGACGTCAATTCTGTATTTTTCTACTTTTTTGATCTTGAAACTATTATTTTGGTTTGATTGATATCCCCAAATTTAAAAAAATCTAATGGATTCACATCCACTAAGTTGTGAACAATTTTAAAACATTGCACAAGATGATTTATGAACCTAGGCGTTTCTAAAGTTTTTTGTTTTTAGACTGTGGCTCGTTGGTGTTGAAATTGAACATAAGAAGATCAAGACTACTTCTCTTAAGGGCAGGATTAATTATTTATAAACGTTATTTTTTATGTGGAGATGATGGCTGCGCCCTTAGAAACAGTCTTTAAAAGACTTTCGCTAACTGTTGCTTCGAAGTGGTAAATGTTTAAGGAGAATTAAAGAAACTAAAGAAAAAAAGTAAGAAAAATATTTTTTTTCTTACAGTTACCGGATTTAGTCTGAAATATATCCGTAGAAACGTTCAAAATTTTCAAATCACAGTCAGGAGAAAAATCATCTGACAAACCATATACATATATAAATAAATATTTATAAATAAAAACAGATAAATATATTTGCGCTATTGACAACCTTAGACTACGTGTTTAGAGAAATAAGTTCCTTCCGATTTATATGGTTAGAAGCATGATGTTATTTGAGTATAAGAAAACATCACTATTTTTAATAATAAAAAAAAAGTCGATGACTTACAATTGTTTGTGAGGAAACCATAGTTAAAGTATCTTTGAACTCCTATCTTTCAAATTTCTTGCAGGAACAGTGATTTTTAAAAAATCAATTCTGCGCTTTTGAAAATTATAAATATCACATATAGTTTTTTACTACTGCATTTATTCACATTGCTTTATTAAAGGATATTTTATGTATACCTTTATTATCACACAAAATATTTTGTAGTCTAATACTCTTCTCATGGTTTTACGCTTGGAAAAAACCAAAATGAAAATACTCTCATAATATATCACAGTGCTTTGTTTTTTTTTAAATATTATGTAAATTTGTACCATATACTATACAAGTATTGCTTGCGAAGGTATATATATATATATATACCTTATATTTTAATAAATCTTTAATAAACAATTTTTTGTTGGAATTTTGGGAGGAGGAGGGGACAACTTCTACAGTAAAAACTTAATTGAAAATTAAAATTTTATGGAGGGGAAGACAGCTCTGGATCTGCCAGAGAAACCGGACAGACATCCCGACAGACAAACTATTGGCTTATTATTATAGTATATAGATATAGATATTATATTATTTATTTATTCACAAGGTAATACACATAAAAATATGCAAAACACTTATTGTAAATATAAATAATACAAACACAAATAATATGCACGAGGCTAATGATATTAAAAACAAAAAAACCACAACTTATTAGAACATTGTTACAATACATTGTTACCGTTACAATAGTTTAAAAGAAATTCTGTATTGTTGTATATACTATTGCGAAAAGACTGGACTGACTTAATACCTACAATATTTTTGTCAAGATTGTTCCATGGATCAATAACACGATTACTAAAAATTTTTTCTGACGTCAATTCTGTATTTTTCTACTTTTTTGATCTTGAAACTATTATTTTGGTTTGATTGATATCCCCAAATTTAAAAAAATCTAATGGATTCACATCCACTAAGTTGTGAACAATTTTAAAACATTGCACAAGATGATTTATGAACCTAGGCGTTTCTAAAGTTTTTTGTTTTGAGTGTGGCAAGGTGATCGAAATAGCTGGCATAAGGTATATTACATGCTTTAAAAAGTCGTTTTGTAAAAACACGCTGAACTCTTTCAATGCGAACTTTATCTTTTTTCAAATATGGATTCCAGACCGGTGTTTCATATTCAAGCAATGGGCGCACATAAGTTGTGTATGCACGCAATAAAATATTTACGTTTTTAGTTGAAAAAACAAAAAAATTAAATATAGCCTTGACATTGCTTTGGTGGCTATTTTGTTGCAGTATTTCAAAAATTTTATTGAGTCAGATATAGAAATTCCGAGATCTTTAACATGTTTTACTCGCTTTATTGGAACAGTGTCAAATTGATAAATAAAAACATTATCACCACCAAAGGATATAATAGAACATTTTTCAAAAGCTACACGCAGTTGCCATCGGTCTGGCCACTCACAAAAAGACTTCAGAGATTTTTGAAAAATTTGGGGTAAATTGTTTGTAAAGGAACAAAAAATTCAATTCAAAAAAACAATTCACTAAACAATCTGGTTCAAGACATCGGGGAAGATCGTTTTTAAAAAATAAAAATAGAAGATGACCCAGGAAACTGCCCTGGGGAACTTCACTTTTACTTCAAAAATATTAGATTTTGACTCGCAATTATTTAATACTAGAACGTGTTAATCCATGTTAAAAGTTCATAACCAATACTGTAGGATTGCAATTTTTTAGTAGTTTTGGGTGACTGACAGTGTCAAAGGCTTTTTTATAATCTATGTAAACACAATTAATCTGTTTTTTATTTTAAATTGCTGCCGTTGGACGTAATAAACAAAGTTTTTATCTTTTTCATTAAGTTCATTTTTTTTTCTTTTTATAAAATCTCTATTTTTTTGCGTTCCGAGTCGGTAAAGCTAGGACGTATGTAAATAGATTCATAGTTTTTGTTATTTTTCAAAAGGCGGGAATTTTTTAAAATTTTGTTTCTTTCCGAGGATTTGTAGAAACGTGCTTTTAGAAGTCTCGGTTTACAAGAATGATCTTTTAGTCCAAGTCTAAAGACTTCGCATGGGTCAGCAATTTTTTAATTGGGAAACATTGTATCCAACATATCACAAACACGTTCAGAATCAGTTTTTTGTTTTCATCTTCAGGAAAGCCTTGGATTACTAAAAACTTTTCATTTTCTTTATCTTTGTATGTATTCCGAACATACAGCTTCAACATCAGCATGACTTAAAGGTTGAAACTGGCGATTCTATGGGAAAAGCGGCACAGACAGGACTATCGATCGTTGTAATAAAGGCGTGGGACAAGCCGTCGGTCTCTGAAAAGTTGGCGATTTTCCAAACCAAGGATTGTGGGAGTGTGAGGTTAGATCCTGACGTGGTAAGCCGAGTAGTGGGAAATCTTCATTATATGAATAAGGAGCAATAAGGAGCAGTAGGTTGGTTGGAGGCTTGTAAATTCTTCAGCTGGGAACTTATATCATTCAGCTGTAGCTGTATAGCTGCTTGTTCAGATCTGGTCTCAGAATGAAATTCTTCAAACTGTGAAATAACACAAACAACTTAATTTGTACAATCCGGGCACTGATATGGCAACCTGATGCTACTAAAAATCTGCGGTTGTACACTAGGCGCCACACAAGCTAGGTGCATTGATCTTTGACACAAGTGGCACGCGGATTTTAGCTGCGATGGAAGACAATCAGCTTTACAAAACACGCAAATGTTGTGAATTTCCATTGGGATATCATAAAATGTGAACCGTCAATAAAAAGGACAGCAGTGGTAGACTGTGGCTCGTTGGTGTTGAAATTGAACATAAGAAGATCAAGACTACTTCTCTTAAGGGCAGGATTAATTATTTATAAACGTTATTTTTTATGTGGAGATGATGGCTGCGCCCTTAGAAACAGTCTTTAAAAGACTTTCGCTAACTGTTGCTTCGAAGTGGTAAATGTTTAAGGAGAATTAAAGAAACTAAAGAAAAAAAGTAAGAAAAATATTTTTTTTCTTACAGTTACCGGATTTAGTCTGAAATATATCCGTAGAAACGTTCAAAATTTTCAAATCACAGTCAGGAGAAAAATCATCTGACAAACCATATACATATATAAATAAATATTTATAAATAAAAACAGATAAAATATATTTGCGCTATTGACAACCTTAGACTACGTGTTTAGAGAAATAAGGTCCTTCCGATTTATATGGTTAGAAGCATGATGTTATTTGAGTATAAGAAAACATCACTATTTTTAATAATAAAAAAAAAGTCGATGACTTACAATTGTTTGTGAGGAAACCATAGTTAAAGTATCTTTGAACTCCTATCTTTCAAATTTCTTGCAGGAACAGTGATTTTTAAAAAATCAATTCTGCGCTTTTGAAAATTATAAATATCACATATAGTTTTTTACTACTGCATTTATTCACATTGCTTTATTAAAGGATATTTTATGTATACCTTTATTATCACACAAAATATTTTGTAGTCTAAGACTCTTCTCATGGTTTTACGCTTGGAAAAAACCAAAATGAAAATACTCTCATAATATATCACAGTGCTTTGTTTTTTTTTAAATATTATGTAAATTTGTACCATATACCATACAAGTATTGCTTGCGAAGGTATATATATATATATATATATATATATATATATATATATATATATATATATATATATATATATATATATATATATATATATATATATATATATATATAAAAAAAAAATAAAAAAACCTTTACATTAGATAAACATTTTATATTTTTTCTTTAATAAATAACGAGAAAAAAAATTTACAAATCTGGAAAACTATCTGTAATAATGAAAAAAAAAATTCCAGCATAATATAATTTATGTAAAAGCTAAGTATTTAAGCCTAAAGATAACACAAAGAAACTATAATCTGGTAAATAAAAAAAATTGTAGGAAGAAAATATTTCATTCAGAAAATGTTGGAGTAAAACCACAGTTATATCATTGTATAGATTATGACATTGTAACACTAAACTTTTAAGATTTTACTATTTTACAATATTAAAAGCAATGTTCACACCCTTCTGATTTACTCAAAAAGATTAGCGAAAACCCTTAAAAAAATTGTGCTAGCAAACATATTTTAACTTGAAGGTTGGTTAAAAATTTAACTAAAGATGAATTCTATCAGAGTAAAAATAGCTAGGTGGTAAAGTTACCACTCGTTCTTCTAGAAAATATGACGTGAAAAAAAAAAACGTGGCGCATTTTAATAATAATTAGTTACATAACCACTGAAAACTTTTTTTATCGTTTTTATTCCCACGCGTTTATTCTTCATTTTTTCCTATCAATAAGCGGTTACGCCCTTAATTTCAAGCCTGAAGGATTTTAACTTTAGTAAGTTAATTGACCTATTAAAAATTTAAGTTAACTCGCTAGACAAAATACAAAAAATAATCTAGTTTCAAAACTTTTAACTTGTTATTTATATTACAAGTTATTGGCCCCAAAAGTTTGAGTTTGTAGGTTAACTTTAAGTAAATGTCTAAAGTTTTAAACTAATAGGTTAATTCTTCAAAATTTTTAACAAGAAAATTGATTATGCTTTAATTCGCACTAGTAAACTAAAGCTAAAGTTTTCCAGGCTGAAATTAAGGGGTAACCGCTATCTGCCAGAAAGAAATAAAAAATACGCGCGTAAGTGAAGAAAAATAAAAAAGTTTCCAGTGGTTATGTATTGTATTGTATTTTATTTTGACTAAGCAGGGACACACATAAGCAATAGACACATTGCACTGATTTTGTATGCACCACGAAACAGAAGACTAGTAATAATATGAAATACATTAAACCAAAAAGTCAGCCCACCAACCGCTTTTATCCCATTAGGATTTGCGACTCCCATGGAAGAAAAGCGATCGGCACCCTAAAACAAATTGGCTGAAGTATTTCAAGATTTGCAAAAAATAAATACATACAAACATAATAATTAACGAATATTATATAAAGAAGTAAAAATGTTATATCACATTATAAAAAGGAATATTTCCAAAAAACTCATGCAAAAAGTTACAATCACACATGCGACAATAAAATAGTTTTTTGTTAAGTTCACACAAATCTGTATTTACACTATTCCAAAGTCTAATACTTTGTCTTAAAGCAGAAAAGTTTGAACGATTCAGGGACTTAGATAGATAGATA